>JARBWK010000014.1:653639-893463 GCA_030556195.1 Anolis apletophallus
ACTCTTTGGACTATCTTTGGATGTACTTTGGTTGCCGTTACATCTTATACCTTTGGACTATTCTTTATTCTAAATAAAAGTACATTTCTTGCATCTGCCTGGTGTGTGTGATCGGGGGCTGCCACAAGATGAAGCCCAACAACACGTCTCTGGCTGTGTAATGTGCATGTACACCCAGTCGTGTGAGCGTTCCTGTTGCTTGAGTTCTGGTTAAGTGAGAGTCTACTGTCATTTTTATCCTTGTTTTCCCACTTTCTTGGGGGTCGGTCCTGATCTTCGAACTCCATCCAATGCAGAGGGCATGTGCTCTCTCTCTCTCTCTCTCTCTCTCTCTCTCTCTTTCCGCCTGTATTCTTTTGACTTTGACTCATGTATTTGGAGTGTCTTTCTGTGCCTTTTCCTCCCCCAAAGGGCTCAAAGATTTAAGGCCTGATTAAAAAAATCTGACACTTAATCCATAGATATAAATCACGATTAGATCACAGGCTGCCATTGACATTTCTTTGTGGATAAACAGACCTAACTGAATCATGTTCAAAACTCAATCCAAGTTGATAAGTTAGTTATTTATCCCTCCCCGTCACCTCAAAATAAATTATCAAGAGGAAGAGGGGTGTACGGAAGGAAACAAGGCTTTGTCTCCCTCCTGACCCAGGATCCACGGGAGGAATTATCAAGAAAAGGAAACAGAAAATGCCAAGTGGGCAGGAGGAAGGAATTAGCTGCAGATATGAGAGAGAGAGAGAGAGAGAGAGAGAGAGAGAGAGAGAGACCCATGTGCAATGACTCTCAGCTGTCCAGCTGACTAGTCTGAAACCACAGAGTCCAAACCTGCAGGCAGCAAGGCCCGAAAGAGGTCTATAGAGAAGGAAACTCATAAATCGCGGGACCAAAGAACGCCTGGAGTGAAGGATCCCTTCCCTTGTTTCTTCTTCAAAGAAGCCACGCTGGGGTCTTTCGGTGTGTGAAGGCCTCCCTTTGTGTGGTTACAGACTGCATGCTATAATGAGATGATAGATTTTACCAAACCAGACGGTACAAATCCAGCTCTTGCGCTTCTGAAAGTGCGGAAAGCCACCGAGGCGGAGAAGTTGGGATATTGGATGTGGATACAGGAAGCCCGGCTTCAAATCCCAAACATCGCTGGCCTTCAGTTAAGTCAGTGTTTCTCAACCTGGGGGTCGGGACCCCTGGAAGGGTCACGAGGGAATGTCAGAGGGGTCGCCAAAGACCATCAGAAAACACAGCATTTTCAGTTGATCATGGGTGTGTGTGTGTGTGTGGGAAGTTTGGCCCAATTCTATCTTTGGTGGAGTTCAGAAGGCTATTTGATTGTAGGTGAACTATAAATCCCAGCAACTACAACTTCCAAATGTCAAGTCTATTTTCCCCAAACTCCACCAGCGTTCACATTTGGGCATATTGATATTCATGCCAAGTTTGGTCCAAATCCATCATTGTTTTGAGTTGACAGTGCTCTCGGAATGTAGGAGAACTACAACTCCAAAACTTATGGTCAATGCCCACCAAACCTTTCCAGTATTTTCTTTTGGTCATGGGAATTCTGTGTCCCAAGTTGGGTTCAATTCCACCATTGGTGGAGATCAGAATGCTCTTTGGTTGTAGGTGAACTAGGAATCCCAGCAACTACAACTCCCAAATGACAACATCAATCTCTCCCTCCAATCCCACCAGTTTTCAAATTTGGACGTATTGGGTATACGTGCCAAATTTGGTCCAGTGAATGAAAATACATCCTGCTTCATAACAATAGCAAAATCACATTTGTGAAGTAGCAATGAAATAATGTGATTGGGGGTCACTACAACACGAGGAACTGTATTAAGGAAGGCATTAGGAAGGTTGAGAACCACTGAGTTAAGTCAACCTTTCCCAGCCTAATCTGTCCCACAGGACTGTTCCTAGGGAGGTCAGAGAAGACTATCATTGAGCCCTTTGTTAAAAGGTGGGTTAGACGTGCATCTATCTATCTATCTATCTATCTATCTATCTATCTATCTATCTAACTAACTAACTAACTAACTAACTAACTAACTAATAAAAGTCAGTGTTTGCGGAGTTGCGGAGGGCGGGAGGTGCGGAGGAATATGTGCCAGCATTTCAATTGGTTGCCACTGTGGAATTATTTGCATAAAGGACACCGATTGGCCAGCCTCAGAACTCCGACACTCTAAGGCACCAGATTATTTGCATAAAGGACTCTGATTAGCCAGCCCCAGAACTCCAACACCCTAAGGCACCAGACAGAGGGCATTGGTTGCCACTGAGGAACTATTTGCATAAAGGACTAAATATTTGATTGGACAGCAAAACAGAATGCAACAGAATGCTTGAGTTAGCCAAATGACAGGTTTTTTTCCCGTTGGAAATGGAATGTTCATTTTCTGGGAGGTGCCAAGGAATATGTGATAGCGTTTCGATAGGTTGCCAGTTGCCACTATGGGATTATTTGCATAAAGGACTCTGATTAGCCAGCTTCAAAACTCCAACATTCTACGGCCCCAGACAGAGGGGATTGGTTGCCACTGAAATGGTATTTGCATAAAGGACTCTGATTGGCCATCCACATTCCAACATTCTAATGCGACACAGAGGGAAAAGGAAAGGCCTCAGGCAGTCAAACACAGCGGCCTACAGCAGTGACGGATCAGGACCAAACTTGGCACACAGGGGCCCAACGGCCCATTTCACAACGCAACCCTCACCCAATGACCACTACAGACCAAAATTAGCACACAGAGCCCCCTTGACCCACTCTACACCCTGGTGCTGTTTCAAGGAGGATGGACAACAGATGATGGGACTTGAAATACCTTCACTCACCTTCCGAGACCGCTGCAACCGTCATCCAAAGGATGATCAAGACCAAATGTGACACACAGAGCCCCCATGACCCACTCTACATCCTGGTGCTGTTTGGAGGGGGGTGGACCATGGCCAATGGGACTCGCAGTAACTTCACTAAGTTCCTGAGACCACTGCAAGCCACATCAACATCTAATGGGAACCAACCTTGGCACACAATGCCTTCCTCAAATAACCCGGGCACCGCCGGGTCCCCAAGCTAGTTACCAAATAAATAGCACCCAGGAGGATTGAAGCAAGAGAGGAAGAGTGTACTTAGTTGCCTTCCAAGTTTCTTCTGACTTATGGTGACCCTAAGATGAGCCTATAAAGGGGTTTTCTGGGTAAGTTTTCCTCAAAGAGGATTGCCTACACCACACCAGCTCTCACATATGCTTCTACACCAGGCATGGGCAAACATCAGCACATCAGTGTTTTGGACTTCAACTCTCACAATTCTTGACAGCCAGTAGTTGAAGTCCAAAACACCCGGAGGGCTAAATCTTGCCCATGCCTTCTCTATGCAGTAGAATCAATGCAGTTTGACATTGCTTTAACAGTCATGTCTCAATGTTATGGAATCATGGAAGCTGTCATTAGGGTCGTGCACGATTTCATGTCTGTGTGCCAGGTTTGGACGATTCAGCAGATTTGGCTGAAAGTGAGCCTGGCACGGGGTAGCTGAAGTCTTATGCTCCCTCCTGGGGCGTGATGGGAGTTGAGGTTTCTCTCTCTCTGTGTTTCTTGCTTTCCAGCCAATCAGAGGCTTGGTTGACTGTCTCTGTCCATTCTCCTCCCCTTTTGTGGTGTGCGCTGGTTGGGACTTCAATATCCAAAAAACCCTATTGTGTTTTTTTAAAAAAATACGTTATGGTCAAAACTTGTTTAAAAAATCCCAAAAATCCATGGATTGGTGAAATGTTCTGAAAATTGGCAGGCTTGCAGTAGAAGAGGAGGCCCCTAAGTGAGGTGAGCTTTATGCTGATAGGCCTAAACATGACAGAGAAACGAGCCTCTAAAATTTCCCCATTGGCTCCAATGGGCAGAATATGTCCGGCATGAAAACAGAAACACCTTCTGAATTCAGGAAGTTCCCCTAAAATGAAACAAGGGGGTAGCAAAAAACAGGCAACGAAAACACCACGAGTTTTTGCCAAATTGCACACTCCTAGTTGTCATTGGGTGAGGAACCTTAATTGCCTTGGTGGAGAAGGATAAAAACTGTGTGGAATGCAATTGCCACAATTCCATGGGAAGCACAAAGATTCAGGTCTACAATTAAGGAGCCGTAAAAAGGGGGAACGAAAACCATATATGTATAATTGCAAGATACCTTTAGGAGCTTTCTTATATTTCATCCTGGGCAAAGCTCCCAAGTAAATCAGGCTTATGAGTAAGTAGACTAGGATAGTATAAGACTCAGAAGTTGGAAAGGTTGATCGACCACTCCCTGAATACTCCTGCTACCATGGTCTTGCTTGCAAGGGGATTCTGGGAGTTTTAGACCAAATCAAATAACATATCCAAGAGAAGTGTTTCCCAACCTTTTTTGAGCCGTGGCACACTTTTTACATTTACCAAATCCTGGGGCACACCACCAACCAAAATGACACAAAATGACACTCTAACACAGTAATACATATAGTTAATACTAGCTGTACCCGGCACGTGTTGCTGTGCCCTATTTTCGAGATGCGAGGAAGTCTGAGTATGTAAGGGTTGGAGTTGTTGTTAGTTATGGTATTGTTGGGGTCATGGCTGTGTTGTTGTGGGTTGTTTTGGTGGGTGGGATGTTGGAGTCCTGTGGAGTTGTTGTTGTGTGGTGTTGCTGGCGTTCTGCATAGCTTGTGGATATACAATGTTTTAGCCGATGGTTTGTTGACCGAAATAAAGGCTACTGACTGACTGACTGACTGACTGACAATGTTTTTTGTCTTTCCGTCTGCTGTGTTGATGTAGAGGTTCATGCGTGTGTGGGTGGGGTACTTTGGAAGTGAGTGGAGGTACTTGAAATCCCATTATCCATGGTGTGTCCTCCTCTAATCTGCAGTCGGATGGAGTGTGGGTCATGGGGGGCATTGTTTGCCAAGTTTGGTCTTTATCTGTCTTGGTTCTGGGTCTGTGGGGAATGATGGGTTTTGAAGTACTACAAATCCCATTATCCATGGAGGTACTTCAAGTCCCATAATCCATGGTCCACCCTCCTCCAAACTGTAGTATAATGTAGCGTGGGTCATAGGGGCTCTGTGTGCCAAGGTAGGTTACTGTAAATTCAGGCCATACACAGTGTCCCATGAGCTGAGGCCTAGTCAGGAACAGCAAGTTAATGAAGCCTTACTGTCAATTCAGGCCATACACAATGTCCAATGAGCTGAGTCGTAGTCGGGAGAATCAAGTTAATGAAGCCTTACTGTCAATTCAGAGTGTAAACAGCATTCCATTAAGTGAGGCCTAGTCAGGGAAATTAAGTTAATGAAGCCTTACTGTCAATTTTGGGCGTGGTCTGTGATTTGTAGGGGTGTAAATTTTCTGTGGGAAGTGAATTGGGTGTTTGTGTTTGTACCTCAGCCCTTTGCCTTATCCTCCTCTGACAGTTTATTATAGGTCGGAATGCTCATGTTGGCTGGCCAGTACAGGAGTTCTGCAAATCCGCCCTTATTGGCAGCCAATCAGGTTGTCAGAATGTAGAGGCTGGGAGAGTCGTTGGCAGCCCCAGAGGATGCTGGGAAATGTAGGGTTTTTTTTACTCGTTGTTTTGGGGTCCTTTTAGGTTTTGGGGGGGAAAGTTTCTTTGCTACAAACGTACCTTGTCTGAGGCCTATTTCTGTTGGTAAGTTTGGTGTTTCTGCGTTGTAAGGTTTCTCTGTTTGGGACGGTCGTTCCATGACGACTCTTCCTTTATATATATAGATGTTTTTAAATGTATTTATACACTCAGTGTGAAACCTGGGCCTGTTTCGATGAACACAACATAGATATCCTGGCAGGATTGGCAGAAAGACACAAACTTCCCACACAGAACTCCTATAACCAAGAGAAAATACTATAAGAGTTTGGTGGGCATTGACCTTGGGTTTTGGAGTTGTAGTTCACCTATATCCAGAGAGCACTGTAGAGGGGAAGGGAGGACGACGTAGGGCAAGTTTGCGCAGTAGCGCCCGCACGGGTCACGTCTTCCTCCCTCCCCCCTCCCGCAGAAGCGGCAGCGTGAGCAAAGCAAGGCAAAGCGAGCAGAGCGAGGCTGGGAAGAAGGGAGCCTGAGTGGAGAAGAAAAAGTGTTCGGCAGGAGGGGGAAGGAAGGGTCTTGGAGGGTCCAATTTCCCACGGCACACCTGATGATCGCTCACGGCACACTGGTTGGGAAACACTGTTCAAGAGAACGCAGATAGATAAGTGGCTAAATGTGAAGAGTAAGATCCTGTAGATTTCAGAATCTCAGGCTATTAAGCAACAGGAGCCTCATCTACGCTGCCATATAATGCAGTTTGAAACTGTATTATATATTCAGTGTAGACTCATACAATAAAGTGGAGTACAATTAAACTGCATCATATGAATCAATACTGATTATCGAATTAAGTCCCAATCTGCGCTCTATGACACTGTGGATGGGGCCAGAGACAAACTACTATGGCTACTTCCAACAAGAGACTATCCATAGACTCCGTGGTATTTACTTGTATGTTGATTAATTCGTCATTAAATATTTAAGTCAATTGGAACCAAACAATTCAGGCCAGGCACAGAAATAAATAAGGCATTAGACATGTCCCATAATGCCTCCTCGTGTTTTTGCAGAAGGCGTAGAAACTGTAGCTTGTTTCAAATGTGCTTCTGAGCTTTTTCGAAGTTGATTAAATATGCATAAAAGACCAGCCTGGCCATACGGCTCTACCAAATGTTCGCTTTTAAAATATGCATTCGATTCCTGTCTCTCAAGATTCCTGCTGGAATGGGTTGTTTTGCACACACACGAAAGTGTGCGGTGCTTTCTTTAAAATGACTGAATATTTTAGAGAAATCGAGTCTCAACTGGATTCAATGAAAGGGAAGGCAAAAAATGGTGAAAATACCTGGATATTAGCATGCAGACTTTTCCTCTAAAGAAGTCCTAAATACTGTTGCCAAGAAATTGCTTGGGGGGTGATGTCCATCATCTGCTCCTGAAGGAAAGTTGCGAGAACTGCAAACTTGGGCAGTTTACACAATTTATGGAGATGGAAGGAAACCCAACAGCTTCCGTTCCAAGGAACGAACAGCTAAAGCTTCCCTGAAAACCATCCAAACTCTGTTTTTAAATCTCCCATGAGAAAGAAGCCGCCACCATCCAAGGGAATCTGCATCCTGCATAGGATGCTAGCTTCAAAGCAGATATTGTGGGATTTTCTGCCTTTATATTCAGGGTTATAGGCTGTGTGGAAGGGCCTTGGGTTATCTGAGTTCCTCCCACCATGGCTGACTGCCTCAGGCCTTTTCCTTACCCCCTCTGCCACTGTAGAGTGTCGGAATGTTGGTGGTGCTGGCCAATCAGAGGCGTTATGCAAATACTCCCTCAGTGGCAACCAATCATGTTGTCAGAATGTAGAGGCTGGGAGCCAATCAGAAAGCAGGCACATATCCACATACATACATACAAACACTGACTTTTATTATATATAGATACTAGCTGTACCCGACACGCGTTGCTGTGCCCTATTTAGGAGATGCGAGAAAGTCTGAGTATGTAAGGGTTGGAATTGATGTTACTTATGTTCTTGGTGGGGTCATGGCTGTGGCGTTGTGGGTTGTTCTGGTGGGTGGGATGTTGAAGTCCTGTGGAGTTGTCGGTGTGTGGTGTTCCTGGCGTTCTGCAGAGCTTGTGGATATACAATGTTTTTTGTCTTTCCGTCTGCTGTGTTGATGTCGAGGTTCTGTGGTTTCCCAACTCTGGAGCACGCTACGTAGAGTTGTCCGTGGGAGAAGCATTCTGTGTCAAGGTCTATGCCACAGATTTGTAGTGTTTGTCATCGAGCCTTGTTTATGGTGATGGCAAAAGCTAGTGTAGTGCAGTGTCTTTCTGTTCTGGCGTTTGTTCTGCCCTTTTTTGTGTGATGTATGTAGCGTTGCGAGTGTGTTGTCCGATGCTGTTCTTTTTAGGAGGCATGGCTTGTCTTTTGGGTCAGCTTATGCCTGTGTGGAAGGAAGGAATGGCATACAAATGGGTTGAGCAGTAGATGCAAGGTTGTGTTATGTGCGTATTGTGTTGTGTGTAGGTATTACTTTTGTGTTATTCTGGGGGTATGTGTTTGTCAGTGGTGCCTGTGTCCCTGGTGCCCTATTTGTCTCCCTCTTAGATCTTGGCCATAGCAGTTTAACCCTCAACTGAAATCACTCAGCATTCTAAGTGGCTTTGCCCACCGTTACTATGGTAACTGATGTTGGCCAATGGGTTTCGCTGGCTGCCGCAGAGGATGCTGGGAAATGTAGGTTTTTTTGTATCGTTGTTTTGGGGGCCTTCTAGGTTTTGGGGGGAAGTTTCTTTGGTAAAAACCTTCCTTGCCTGAGGCCTATTTGTGTTGGCAAGTTTGGTGTCTCTGCCTTGGAAGGTTTCTCTGTCTCTGACAGTCGTTCGACAACGGGACCTCCTTTATATAATAGATAGATATAGATATAGATGTCAGAAGCGGACTGAGGGTGCAGTTGTAATGTATTTAAAAACACAAAGTTTTAAATTTTGGCCTGATGTTAAATGTCCTTTGACCAGTCGCCGGTCACTTTGGAGTGCCTCTAGTGTTGCTATAAGAATGTGCTTGGCCGACTTACCGGCCGAGCGGGTTGCGGGGCGGGGTCGCCCTCGCCGCTATCTTGCGGTGAGATGCAGGGGCTTCTCCTTCCCAGAAGCCCCTGGGGTTGCAGGAAGGTTTCCCGCCACCAAATGCCAGCCGGCCAATGACGGGGCTGGCCCCGCCCTCCCCCCTCTTGGGGCTGGCTGGCCTGCACTTCTGGCTGGGCAGCCTATTTAAGGCCGCCCGGTCTGTGGTTTGCTCTCCTCCGCACTCGCATGTCGTGGACTCCACTTTGTGGCCCCATTTCTTCAGGTTGGCTCTGCATCTGGTGCTGCCAGAGCACAGCCTGTTCCGCGCGTTCCAAGTGTCCCAGCCGTCAGCTCCCACTGCAGCCGCTCTAAAAGACTACGCAGCGACAATCTGGGAACCTCTAAGAACTTTACTACAGGATACTAACAGGAAAAAAAGCCAAGAATGTCAATTGCTAACACACCCTCTTATATACACACCCCTTGCAATTCAAACCTTTCCTTCCCGCTTTTCCCCTTTCCCGCTCTGCCCTTCCCGCCAAGCCATGGAGCCGTTGTTTCACACACTCGGTATCTTCCGGGCGCCTTATCATTGTTTAGACTGTCAGTGTTCCTGAATTTGGGTGCCAGGCCCAAGGGCCCAAATCTCGGTACCTGGCACCTGCCTTCTGTGTGCCCAGGAGGGAGTCTCTCATCTGTGGAATAGTTCTTGACTATTTTATTTATTTATTTATTTATTTATTCGATTTTGTATACCGCTCCTCCCTGCAGGCTCGGGGCGGCTTACACAACAATCAATTAAAATACACATAAAAGCACATAAAATACATATAAAACATTTGGTCAGATAAAGGGCATGGTCATGGTATCCGGAGAACTTAGTTGAAGGCAAGCTTAAACAGAGTTGTTTTACATGACCTCCGGAAAGGAACTAACTCCGTGATGGCACGAGCATTGTCCGGCAATGCATTCCATAGTGCCAGGGCCACAGCGGAGAAAGCCCGTTGTCTTGTCACAGAGAGGTGACAGGAGCGGACTGATGGAACTGTCAGGAGATTTCGTTCTTCTGAACATAGTCATCTTGGGGAACGTACGGGGTGAGACGGTCCCTCGGGTATGCTGGCCCTAGGCCATGCAAGGCCTTAAAGGTCAGAACTAGCACCTTGAAAACAATCCGGTACTCGACTGGTAGCCAGTGCAATTGCTGCAGGATGGGAGTGATATGCTCTCTTACCGGTGCTCCCACAAGTAATCGAGCGTCAGTATTTTCCACCAGCTTGAGTTTCCAGATTGTCGACAAGGGAAGGCCAATGTAGAGGGCGTTACAGTAATCTAGCCTCGCGGTGACCATCGCCTGGGTTACCGTGGCCAGGTCATCCCTGGATAGGTAAGGAGCCAGTCGCCTAGCCTGTCGAAGATGGAAAAATGCTATTCTGCTAACCGTGGAGATCTGGGTCTCCATGGACAGCAGTTGGACGCCCAGACTTTTTACCAAGAATGATGGGCTTAGTTGCTCGCCATCCAGGGTAGTCAACCGGCACTCACCCATACCAGGGCAACCCAACCACAGGATCTCCGTCTTCGACGGATTCACCTTCAGCCGGCTGGAGCGCAGCCACCCAGTCACGGCTTCAAGGCATTGATGGAAACAATCGGGTACGGTGTCCGGCCTGCCGTCCATTCTCAGCACCAGCTGGGTGTCATCAGCGTACTGATGACACTCCAGACCAAAGTCACGAACCAGCTGGGCCAGTGGACACATATAGATGTTGAACAATAAGGGGGAAAGGATAGCTCCCTGGGGGACCCCACAATTTTGGAACTAGTTCCACCAAATGTTCACATTTCCATACAAGATGACGGAAACTTGGGACACTTGGAACACTTCCGTCTCCTTTTTTTCTCCATTCAAATCAAGCCATCCACCAGAGAGACCGAGAAAGCGAATGGCGCAGGTTAATCGCCTGAGTAATGGAATTACTTACAAAAAACAGTGTTGTGGAAAACTGTGAAAAGGGCAGCGTGTTATATTTTTTTGTGGGGGGGGGACCCCATTTGTATTAATTTGGAGAAAATTACTTTTGGGGGGAAATCGATAAGCCAGTATATAATACTTCACCCATAAAAGAGGCGTGACAAGCCGTACTCATCCGTTGCACCTTGACTCTGAGATTTTTAGTGGATCAAATTAACAGGAGCTGAGCCTGTGATCAATATCGGGATGAGATGATGAATTGCTCTGAGATTAGCGTCCTGACACTCTAAAAATGACAGAAAGTCATCGGATTTTCATAGGCAAAAAAAGGGAAGAAAAATGCAGCCATATGTTTCTTTGAGCGTGGATGTATTACGATGGGCTTGCCGCCTCCAAACTTCCATATGTTCATTAGAAACTCTGAACCGAACTTGATATACATTATGACAAGTTGCAATATGTGTCTTTATACTAACATTCCAGGCGATTAAGCCGGTAGTAAAACAAGAACGACAACAGAATGAAAAATCTGGAAGCGGAAGATGAGAGAGCCTTGGAAACATTGCACCATAAATCCAGCCAAATCCTCCATTGGAAGCCTAGGATCGGCTTTGGGCAAAAGTTGCCCATTGAATTGCAAGGGAGGGTGTAGAGATTCCTACTAATTGATCCTCAGTCAATCAAAGCCACAAAAGATAGGCCTGCAAAGAGGGAGGGCCAACTCTAACGTGGCTCAGAGTCCCCTTTGGCTTGGGTGGAACATTTAATAACAGAGGATTGCCTCACTGCCGACTTAACTAACTAACTAACTAACTAACTAACTTTATTACTTATGAGTAGCCCTCCACGAAAGGTGCTCTGGGCAACTTACAGAATTAAAATAAACAGGTTACATAGTCACCACTTGTTACTAACAATCAATCCAAGCGACGGTCATCTCAAGATTAGACTACTGTAACGCTCTTTACATCGGCCTACCCCTGTCGGTGACCCGGAAACTTAAGCTAGTGCAAAACGCCACAGCTCGGCTGCTCACAGGCACTCCTGTGGGCCACCGTATTGCACTGGTGTTGCGGGAATTGCACTGGCTGCCTGTTGAATTCCGGATCCCTTTCAAAGTGTTAGTCTTGACTTTTAAGGCCTTGCATGGTCTGGGGCCAGTGTCCCTGAGGGACCGCCTCACCCCATACTGTCCCACGGGATCACTGAGATCTGAAGAGAAAGATCTTCTACTGGTTCCGAGCATCAAAGCTTATCGTCTCATGGCTACGAGGAGAAGGGCATTCTCCATCATTGCCCCCACGCTTTAGAATTCCCTGCCACCGGCCAGGTCACTGCATGACCTCCTGGCCTTCCGGAAAGCCTGTAAAACCTGGCTATTTCGGCAGGCCTTCCCAACTGAGTCAGCCTAGATCCATTGCCAGTTGAGTATATACTGTTGTTTTATGTAATCTTTTGATGTTTTACTGTTATGATTTTATTTTTATGCATTGTTTTTATGCATTATTGCCGCTTGTTTGTTCTTGAACTTGTAATCCGCCCCGAGCCACTTGGGAGTGGCGGTTAAGAAGTCCAATAAATAAATAAATACATACATACATACATACATAAATCATAGGCTCTTCTGAAAAGCCATGTCTTGAGTGCCCCTGAAAATGCATGTAGATCAGGAGTGGCTCTTTGGTCTGGCAGGAGGGAGGGAGTTCCACGAGATTGGGGCTGCGATGGAGAAGGATCTCTGTCTTGTGGGCTCCAAAGGGACCTCTCTAGGGCCAGGGACATAGAGGAGATTCTCATGAGCTGACCGTGGCAGTCTCTGGCAGTGGTGTGGCGTTAAACGGTATCTTGGATATGGGGGACCCTGACCTCGAAAGGCCTTGAATGCCAGAACCAGGGTCTTGTAGAGCAGTGTTTCCCAACCTTTTTTGAGCCACAGCACACTTTTAGCATTAAAAAAATCTGGGGGCACACCACCAACCAAAATGACACAAAATGACAATCTAACACAGTAAAG
Organism: Anolis apletophallus; assembly: GCA_030556195.1. NCBI lineage: Eukaryota > Metazoa > Chordata > Lepidosauria > Squamata > Anolidae > Anolis > Anolis apletophallus. The sequence goes on from JARBWK010000014.1 coordinate 666,288, forward strand.
AACGGCTGGGGGTTGGTGGCCTGCTGGGAGCAGCTGCTGGGAGTGCCAAAGCCGGGGAGGAGGCGGAGCCAGGATGCACCATGCCCTGCCCCCTACCCCCAGCTTCACCTCTCCCAGCAGCTGCTCCAGCCTTGAGAGGGCAGTGCCAAGCCAGCGGTGCCAGAGCCAGCACAATGCTGGCTTGGCACTGTTCCCTCATGGCTGGAGAAGCTGCTGGGAGTGCCGAAGCCGAGGTAGGGGGCAGAGCCAGGCCGTGCCATGCCCCGCCCCCTCCCCCAAGCTTCACCTCTCCTACAGAGGAGGAGCATGAGTGGTGGATGGGCTTCAGTGGGCGGGGCTCCTCCGCGCGGCTTCAGCGAGTGAGGGGCGAGAATCATGGTGGGAGTCATGGCGGATTGGAGGCTGGCTGGGGAAATGGCCGAAGGAGGCGGCGCCCCGGTCCCTTCTTCTTTTTCTTTGCCACTGCCCGGCCCTTCCTCCTCCTCCCCCAAGCAGCAGGAGTTCAGCAGGAGGGGGGAGGAAGGGGGGCAGAGAGCTTTTCTCGCGGCACAGCAGGAGATCCGTCACGGCACACTAGTGTGCCACGGCACACTGGTTGAGAAAGACTGTTGTAGAGGACTCTGTCTTCAACCGGCAGGCAATGGAAGCGCTGCAGAGACGGCGTTATGTGGCACCTCATTGATGTTCTTGTGAGGAGTCTAGAGGCTGCATTTTGCACACTTTGGATCTTGCGAATTGCTGCTCGAGGCAAGCCCACATACAAAAGAAAGCAGTGCCATTCAAAGGGGCAACCTCAAAGAGCAGAAAGGCAAAGCCATGAAATAGGCACAAATCCAGCCATTCACCATCTACTTTTCCAAAAACCCCCCAAAAAAACACCCCACCCTACAATGCAGACTGGAGTTGGAAATAGATAATAAAAATGACACTATCAAGGTGATGAGTCTCTCTTAAAATAATTTATGAGCTGTGAATGGAAGACAGTGCTGGGTGACCTGATAAAAAGGAGGAGGGGATGGATGGCCCTTCAATCACATTTATGGAGACACAGGAAGTTCTTGCCAGGAGGAGGTTCAGGTTTATTTCCTGTTTGTATATATTCTGACTTAAACCACAGATTGCTAAAAAATTAACAAGAGATTATCTCTGGGGCCTCATTTAAACTTCCATATAAAGCAATTTGAATGTCCTGACATGGTCAGCATAATCAATAATAATAATAATAATAATAATACATTTTATTTCTCGGGTGGCCCAGCCATAGGATCTCCGTCTTTGCTGGGTTCACCCTCAACCTGCTGGCACGCAACCATCCAGTAATGGCCTCAAGACACTGATGGAAATTATTGGGTACCAAGTCAGGCTGACCCTCCATCCTCAGAATGAGCTGAGTGTCATCAGCGTACGAGTGACACTCAAGCCCAAATCTTCGTACCAGCTGAGCAAGAGGTCGCATATACTGTAGATGTTAAATAACAGAGGGGAGAGAATGGCCCCCTGAGGGACTCCACAGACTAAAGGGGACCCCTCGGAGACCAACTCGCCCCTCCTCACTCGCTGTCTCCGGTTGTGGAGAAAAGAGGACAGCCAATTTGGAGCTGCCCCCCTCACTCCAGCCACGACCAGGTGGTGTGTCAAAAGATCATAATCGACACTATGGAACGTTGCTGTGAGATCCAATAACACAAGTAGCGCTGATCCACCTTGGTCAAGCTGGCAGCGAAGCTGATCTGTGATAGATACCAGCACTGTCTCGGTCCTGTGCCCCATATGGAAGTCGGACTGGAAGGGATCTAGTCCGGCTGTGTCATTTAGGAAGTCCTGCAACTGCTCCACTGCTGCCCTCTCAATTACCTTACCCAGAAACGGCAAGTTCGAAACCAAGCGGTAGCTGGAGGGAACCGAATGATCTAGATCCGTTTTTTTCAACAGCGGAGAAACCACCGCCTCTTTCAAACCCTCTGGAAATACTCCTTGCTCAAGGGAGCTATTCACTATATTCAACAGAAGGCCACGTAGACCCTCCATGCAAGATTTCACTAGCCAGGAGGGGTACGGGTCGAGGGAGCAGGTGGTTGATCTTGTCGCAGCTACTATCCTATTGACAGCCTCTGCGTCCAGCGGTGTAAAACGGACGAGGGTGGACCCAGCGAGTGGCAACAGAGTCTTAAGTTCCCTTACTGTATCAATTGTGGCTGGGAGATCCCGGCGGAGAATCGAGATCTTGTCTGTAAAATAACTCTGAAAAACCTGAGCAGTCAGGGCCTGAACATCACTTTTTGGGATGGTAGGGACCATCGTCAGAGACCGAATTATCTTGAACAGTTGTGCTGGGCGTGAGTTAGCAGACGTTATCATGGTTGCATAGTAAAAAAAATGCACCTCCATAATAGCATGCTCATAAGCATCCATGAACTGCTTATAAGCTGATCTCGATTCTTCATCATTGAGTTCTTGCGACACGTTCTCTAACCATCTCTTCTCTCATGTAATCGATCAAAGTTCCTCAGTAAACCAAGGCGATCGATTTTTACGGGGTTGGAGAGGGCATATAGGGGCAATCTTATTGAGTGTGTCGGATAGGTTGGTGTTCCATGCGTCCACCTGCATATCAATCTAGTCGCTGACAGGTTCCAGATCCCTCAGAGCATTCAGGTACCTGTTGGGTTCCATAAGTCTCCTTGGGCGAATCCAAATTGGTTCGGCGCCCAAATGGGGTGGAGGAGCATGCTCCAGTCAGATTCTTATGGCGCAGTGGCCCGACCATGGTACCTCTATAATAGAGGATAGGATCACTTGAATTCCTGCACTGAAGACCAGATCTAGTGTATGTCCAGTCTGATGTGCGGGCCCAGTATCGCAAAGTGAGAGTCCTAGTGTCGCCATGGTCGACACGAGGTCCACAGCTGCAGGTGAAAATGAGGCTGCATGTTGAAATCCCCCAGAACAATAAGCCTGGGGAACCTCAAGGACCACTCCGATACCGTCTCAAGCAGCTGGGATAGACTTTCCGTTGGTGCGCTAGGTGCATGGTACACCAGCGGAAAAGCTATACTCTCCTGTGAGTCCCACACTAGGCCAGCACTCTCAATACCAGCAATATTCAGTACAGGAACTGCCATAAGAGATAATAGATCTCGAGAGAGAGCATTGCCACGCTGCTGCCCGCCCCCCACCTCCCGTTCCTTGACTGGTGGGAGATTACATATCCTGGAGATGTTAATTCCTGGAGGAGGATGTCATCCCCCTCTTGTAACCAGGTTTCAGTAATGCACAAGAGGTTGTCACCTAGATCAGTGAAGAGATCTCTGATGGTAGCGATTTTGTTTCTAATGGACCTCACATTCACCAACATCAGTGAGGAAGGGGAGGACACTGGTAGCCTGACAACAGTGTGCCTGGGGATAGGCCGCAGGTCAAAGGGAGGCCGAATCTCCCGCCGATTCAGCCTCTCTCTAGCATTCGGTCTGCGTCTATCGCCATAATTCCCTCTCCCCGAGATCACCTGTATTCCCATTTCAGCAGGCCCGGATTACCCATACGCCCACCCTAGGCCATGGCCTAGGGGTGCAAGCCAAGGGGGCGCAATTCACATGGACCCCCAAAAATGTTGAAACAAAACCGCAATGCAACTCTCTCTCTCTCTCTTGGGGGTGGGCAGGGGGAGAGTACTGCGCGGGCATGGGGGAGGAGGGAATGGCGCCCCCTGCCATCGCCCCCACCCCCTTGTCAAGGAAGGAGGGCGCGAGGTGGCGGAGGGAAGCCCCGCCCCCGGGGTTGCTGCCGGGCATGCACAGCACCCAGGAACATGATGGAGGAGGCAGAGGTGCTCACGCCTTCCTGCTGCGCATGCCCGGCAGCGGCCTGGGGGGGGCAGGGTTTCCCTCCACCTCCTCCTCAAGAAAGGAGGGCACGCCACAAGGGCCCGGGAGCTTCCCTTCCTCCTCCTCCTCCTCACGCCCCCTTCCTTGACTCAAGAAAGGAGGGTGCGCCGTGAGGAGGAGGCGGAGGGAAGCCCCGCCCCCAGGGCCGCTGCCAGAACCGGGGGCGGGGCTTCCCTCCACCTCCTCCTCCTCGCGCCCTCCTTCCTTGACTCAAGAAAGAAGGGTGCGCCGTGAGGAGGAGGCGGAGGGAAGCCCCGCCCCCAGGGCCGCTGCCAGAACCGGGGGCGGGGCTTCCCTCCACCTCCTCACGCCCCCCTTCCTTGACTCAAGAAAGAAGGGTGCGCCGTGAGGAGGAGGCGGAGGGAAGCCCCGCCCCCAGGGCCGCTGCCAGAACCGGGGGCGGGGCTTCCCTCCACCTCCTCGCGCCCTCCTTCCTTGACTCAAGGAACGACGCTATGAGGAGGAGGAGGAGGAGGGGTGCGGTAGAGGTTGGTTTGGGGGGCGTAATTCCAAAGTGTGGCCTAGGGCGCCAAAAGGGGTTAATCCGGGCCTGCATTTCAGGAGCCGGTTCTACATTGGTGCTTGCTGAGCAGCTAATTGGTGGCAAATCCCCTGAAAAGGGGACAATGCAGAACTCGATGGAATATAAGCTGAACCAGATCATAACTAGCTCTGAGCAAAAACTTCCAGCCTGACTGGGGCAGGGGTAAATGTCAGGGACCCCGCCCTCAGCTTAAGGCTCAATGGAAATCCAGTCTGCACAGAGGCCAGGGTCCTTACAGAGCCGTCAGTAATATTTTTGTCCTCGGGGGAACGAGGGAACACTCTCTCTCTCTCCCTTTGCCACATTAAGGCTTCCTAGGGGGACATTATTCTGTTTATCCACAACCACCCGCCCATCCCTACCCTAATTCCAGTCCGACTGTCAGGCGCCTATACCACAGTGGGTCTACTTATGCAGAATACCAAATGCAAAAGGGAAAAACACGAGGGGAGCCAGCAGGAGGGAGAATGGGTGGACACTGCCAGGCAGATAAGAAAGCGAAGATAAGGCGAAGCGCCTTCCGGGATTTATTTCTCTGAGTCAGCTCTGCGCTGAGCCGTTCTAGACTATAAAGTTTGCATCTGCATTTAAACAGCCTGTAAATGGCCTGAAATCCAATCGGAATGATAGCAAGCAATCCTGGCTTGCTCGCTCGCTCACTTGCTCGAGGGGGAAGCGAGGCACCGGCCCGGCACATCCTCCAATCACTGTCTGCCGAGGATGGAACGGAAACTGGTCTGGAATATAAGTTGCTAAGGGAGAGAAAGGCCAAGAAAGCACCAACCGACTAGGCAAGGAGTCAGGCCTGCCCTTGCGGACCTGTTGAGATGCTAAGATGCATTGAAAGGTACTAATACTCCAGAGGACAGGACCAGAATTCAATAGAGGTTCAACAGGTTAAAGAATTTCAACAAGGACAAATATAAGATACTAGCTGAGGGCCCGGCGGTGCCCGGGTTATTTGAGGAAGGCATTGTGTGCCAAGGTTGGTTCCTATGAGATGTTTATGTGGCTTGCAGTGGTCTCAGGGACTTAGTGAAGGTACTGCGAGTCCCGGGGGCCTAGTCGGGAAAATCAAGTTGAGGGAGCCTAACAATATCCCATGTGCTGAGGCCTAGTCAGGAATATCAAGTTAAGGATGCCTTGTTGTCAATTTTGGGCCTGGTCTGTGATGTATAGGGGCTACACTGTTGTTTTGGGAGTGAATGAGGTGAAGGTACTTAATATCCCATCATTCGTGGGCCATCCTGCCCTAAACCACACCAGGTTGTGAAGTGGGCCATTGGGCCCCTGTTTGCCAACTTTTGTCCTGATCCGTCCTGGAGACCTGAAGGTTGCCCATGCCTGGTCTAAGAGGTTCGCAAGCAGGGCTGCCTCAAAAAGCGTATTGAAAACTGTGCTGGTATCCTTGAAAAGGGAGGAGTCGTTGCCTGCGCATGAGATGGGTTGAAGAAGCGGATGGTTGAGTTAGAAGCCGAGGGAGGCCATTGCAGTGTGATTCCTCTGATTCTCTAAAGCAAGGGTGGGCAGCCTACGGCCCACGGGCTGGATGCGGCCCGGCAGCCGATTGTGTCCGGCCCAGGGAGAAGGGCGTTGGGGGCGGGGCCAAGAAGAAGGGGTGCCACTGCAGCCATCCCATCGCAGGCACTGTGGGGCCTGTGTCAGCAGACAGGCCGGAGGACTGGCAGCTTTGGAGTGCCTGCAATCCTTGGAGGCGATCCAGGCCTGCAGCGGGAGTACTCCGCGACCTGCGGGGGCTGATCACACTGGCGACCCAGAAGACTTAATCGTCTTCCGGGTCGCCAGGTCGAATAAGCCGCCTCAGATCACTGACTGCTCCCCCTGCAGGTCCGGGGAAGGTAGGCACTCCATAGCAGGCCGATCAGCTGGGGAACGGCTGGGGGCGAGAGCGGGCGGAGGCCAGCAGCCTCCGATCGCCTGCTGCTCTCCTCTGCTGCGGGAGCGGCTGGGTCCGCTTTGCCATCCTCTGGGCTGGGTTCATTGGGCCATTCCACCTTGGGATCCTCCCTCTCTTGAGGATGTCAGCCTCCATCTTGCTTCGCACCTTGTCTTCTTGAATTAATTTAATTTAATTTTAGTGGTTTTTATTATTATTTTGTAATAATTTTATAATAATTTTATAATAATATAATAAATAATATAATAATGTTATATTATATTATAATTTCAATATATTATAATGTCTCTATATATATACTACAATATAATAATTATATATATATCAAGAAATATGCATATACAATACTAATAATATATGAATATTTCTTGATATATTAATATGTTAATATTAATGATGTGCAATATATAGTAAATATAGTAAAAAAATGATGTAGATTAGAATGCAGTTCAGCCTTTAGGTGCGGCCCTCCATAATATTTTTTGGCTCTCGTGTGGCCCCTTGGGAAAAATAGTTGCCCACCCCTGCTCTAAAGTCAGAACCCCATGGAGCCCCGCCCTGTCCCCGCTTTCCCTCGTCTTCTCCAGCGCAGTGTGATGAAGCCCATAGACGGTTGTATTGTTCTAATAAGAGCTCCAAGAAGCAGCCGTTCCCACATCAAAGGAGACGAAACTCAACGAGGGCCTCTCCTTCACATCCGAATCCCAGGCACCCCATCTATCACAATCCTTCCTTGTTTAAAGAACACACCTGAACAGCATATGCTCATGCTCAGCTGCAATGACACACCGCCAAGTGCGGTGCCTATGCAAGCAAGGGAACATAACTCATTTCCAGGAACGCTTAGCCCGTGAATAATTACTCCTTCCTGAACACCTCCGCTGCTCCCGGGGGGTTAAAGGGAGGGAATGGGGGAAGCCAAGCCCAACGATGGTTAAACTTGACCCGGCCATCAATCTCCCCTGGACGCATGATTTAAGAGGGCATTCAGCGGGAAAGTAATTCCCACTTACTGCGGCGTGGCCTTTACGTATAAGTCACTTTCGATTGAGTGCTGTCATAGCCGAGATTTCGGCAGGTATTCCCTACGGCTTCCATGATATTTTAAAGCTCACTTAGTTATGGAGGAACTTATGGAAGAGAGAGCCGGCAGAGAGTTTTGTTTCAAATCAGAACCATTCACTGCTCTCGAAGGATCCTTCCGTGTCTTGCTGGTCGTAACCGCCGTGGGAAGGCGCATGCCACCTCCCGTTGCGCTCGTGGCTATCCAGTCTCAATAATGCCACATATGTAGGGAGGGGGGCATGGTTGTTATTTACGAATACAGAGCACACATCTGTACTTTTTGTGGCCAATTGAATGAAGCAAATACATATCTATCCCATTTGACCCAAAATTAAATGGTTGTTTTTTTTCTTTTTCCAAATATTTGTTTATTAAACATTTACTGGAAGAGGGTGGGGGGACTAGAAAAGATTTTTAATCACAGATTATTTCACTTAATACTTTTCTTAAATCATTTATTGATGTATTATCATTTAAATTATCAGTAAGTTAGCATTTTTATCATTTTTATCATTATATGAATAAACTTTTTGTATTACATCAGTTTATATAATGTACCAGCTGAGGCCGGCGGTGCGGACAACCCTGAAGGATTGTGTGCCAAGGGGGCTAGATGTTTACGTGGCTTGCAGTGGCTTAGTGAATGTACTGCAAGTCCCATCATCCATGGTCCATTTTCCCTCAAACTGCACCAGGATGTAGGGTGAATCTTGGGGGGGTCTGTGTGCCAAGTTTGGTCTTGTTCTGTCATTGTTGGGGCTAGTCAGGAAAATCAAGTTGAGGAAGCCTAACAATATCCCATGTGCTGAAGCCTAGTCAGGAAAATCAAGTTAAGGAAGCCTTGTTGTCAATTTTGGGCCTGGTCTGTGATGTATAGGGGCTACACTGTTGTTTGAGAAGTGAATCAGGTGAAGGTACTGCAAATCCCATCATTCGTGGCCCATCCTGCCCTAAACCACACCAGGTTGTCAAGTGGGCCATTGGGCCCCTGTTTGCCAATTTTTGTCCTGATCCGTCACTGCTGTGGGCCGCAGTGTCTGACTGACTGGGGCTTTTCCTTTTTCCTCTGAGTCACCTTAGAATGTTGGAATGTGGATGGCCATTCGGAGTCCATTATGCAAATACAATTTCAGTGGCAGCCAATCCTTTCTGTCTGGGGCCATTTGGGCATGGTATGTGATTTTTAGGGGCTACAGTGTTGTTTTGGAAGTGTATGAGGTGAATGTACTGCAAATCCCATAATTCGTGGGCCATCCTGCCCTAAACCACACCAGGTTGGGAAGTGGACCATTGTTTGCCAAGTTTGGTCGTGATCCGTCATTGCTCTGGGCCGCAGTTGGTGACTGCCTGAGGCATTTCCTTTCCCCTCTGAGTCACCTTAGAATGGTGGAATGTCGTTGGCCGATCGGAGTACGTTATGCAAATACCATTTCAGTGGCAACCAATCCCCTCTGTCTGGGGCCGTAGAATGTTGGAGTTCTGAGGCTGGCCAACCAGAGCCCGTTATGCAAATAATCCCACAGTTGCAGCCAATCGAAACGCTTGCACATATTCCTCCCTCCACTCGGTCGCTCAGCCGCACCACCGCCCGCAAACACTTACTTTTATTATATGTAATAGATAGATAGAGATGTGTGTGTGTTTATCTAAATATATATATAACGCAATATTAATAGTCATAATATTTTCCATCCACATCACTTGAGTTCTAATTAAATGTTTAAAAATATTAGTTGTTAAAAAGATGCACAGGATAATATAACGACAGGATGATCTGGGTTTGCAGATGAACCCAAGCAAAAATGCCATAGACCAAAAAAAGTGTGGTTAATGCCTCATGTATTGCGCTGTCCGTGGTCTGAATGTGGAGGTTTCATTTGGCAGACGTGGCTCCGTTTTAGCCCTCCCATTTGCCTTGCTGGAGTACGCATTGCAATGAACATGGAAAGGGCGGCTTGAGACTTACCGTGCCGCCATGTAAATCACACCCCTGATGAGGCCAAGAGCAGAGTCCTTGAGGTCGTTGGGCATTCATTCTCTGGCCGGCGAAAGGATGGAAGAACTCATTAATTCTTGGTAAACACCCTTCTCTTGAGCGAGGCCTCTGAGTTTAATAACAGCCATAAGTTAATATTTGCGGCTGCAATACGAATGTACTTGATTGGAGACATAATAGCTCTTTCTCGCCCATATTTGTTTTGCCTTCCCCGGGGCTTGTTTTTCTTTAAACTACAAATTGACAGTCAAACACTGCAATTAGTTACAATGAACGTTGCAGCCAGCGATCTATCTCCCCGCTGCCATTCCATTTTACCAAAAGTGGATTTATTTTGATCGCCGCTAATGAGACGGCTCTTCTGGTTCACTCGGCTCCTTTTTATGCCCAACCCACTTCTTCCACAAAGAGGCAAAGAAAGAGATCGTGGCGTAAGTACCGGCACGCCCCTCATGGAACCGGCACAGGGAACATGGATGGATCAACCCTGTGTTCTCTTCCAGGCACAGTCTATGGGAGACACCGGTTCGACCCCACAACCGTTGACTTGTGCAGTCCCTCAGGGTTCAGTACTGTCCTCGATGTTATTTAACATCTACATGAAGCCGTTGGGGGAGATCATCCGGAGTTTCGGAGTAAGGTGTTATCTGTACACAGATGACGTCCAAATCTGTCACTCCTTCCCACCTGTCACCAAGGAGGCTCTCCAGACCTTGAACCGGTGCATGGCCACTGGGTTGGACTGGATGGGGGCTAGCAAATTGAAACTAAATCCAGACAAGACAGAGGCCCTCCTGGTCAGTCGAAAGGCCGAACAGGGCATAGGGTTACAGCCTGTGCTTGACGGGGCTACACTCCCCCTGAAGGCGCAGGTTGCAGTCTGGGAGTGATCCTGGACTCATCGCTGAGCCTGGAACCAGCAATGAAAGCTAATATTTATTTATTTACTTCAGTTATATTCCGCCGTTCTCACCCTGTCGCAGCAGACGCCAGTTGAGAGGGCCAAACCCAATTGAAGTGTAAATAGTTTGTTTTAATATCCACAGAGTCTCTGGAGATAAGTATTTGCAAAACAAAAGCACTTAATGGTCAGTGAAAACGCTCACAAAAGGAAGCCTTGACCGGCATGAAAACAAACAGGGAGGAAAAGCCTGCATTCAAAACGCCAAAAACTCTTGAGCAAAATCAAAGCAAAGCAAACAGGGAAAGGCACGCTGAGGGCAGCAGAGGAGATGTCGTCATCAGAATCAATCCAGGGTCATCAGCATTGAAGTCATCCAAGGGTTGTCCAAGGAGGTATCCAAAGGGGCGTAGAAGAGACGTAACCCAGGAGCCAGGCCAAGGTCAAGGAGAGGAGGTAGGCGTAGAAGCGAAGACACACCCCACAGTCCAACTGGGGAGCAATCCAGTGGAGTTCAAACCCCACCACAGGAAGCAGCAGAATCAGTCTAGAAACAAGGCTTCGAGATGACAGGATACAGGGTGCAAGAGTCCTAGGATCCAAAGGCAACTCCTTGCTAGCCACAGAGGTTAGTCCCAAAATGCCCACCTTTTAAGCTCACTACAAGTCAGACCCACTTGATGAGGTCGACGTCCTATCATCATCATCCTCAGGTGTTACTCTCCCAGCAGCTGCCACCCTTTGACTGACCCTCCAAGATTTCCTCCTGTGGTTAAGACTTAGAACATCCCTCCCCCCCATTGTCTGGGGACTCTGAGGGCCAATCCTGATCATCAGTGAATCCTACCCAGGTGCCTGAACTTGTGGGCTCCTCACAAGCCCTCTGGATTTCTCTTACTTGAGTCCAATCCATTTCAATAGAAGTGTCCTCTGTACTCTGACTCCCATCATTCCCAGAGAATCCCTCAAATGTCTCAGAGTCTGTAGGTGCTGTAACTATTTGCTTGACTCTCTTGAGTTGCAAGTGATCCTCTTCACTTGACTCACTTGACTCACGAGTAAGCCTCTTTCTGCAAACACCAGTACTCCTGTTACTAACAGCCCCCCCCCCCCACTTCCATACTCTCCCCAGATGCTGAGCCATCAGAGTCTTCTGAATCACTACTATCAGTAGCAGCTGGAGGCTCAATCACAACAAGTGGTATATAAAAACTATATATATATATATATATATATATATATATATATATATATATCTGCTCTCCACAATAAGTAATCATTTAACTTCTCATTTGGGATCATGTTTTGTAATATCCTTGTAATGTTTGGTGAAACAAGGCATTCTGCGCACTGGCCATGAACATCCAACAATATAGAAAATGCTTTGGAAATGAATGGGCTTCTCTCTATGTGCCTTCCTGGAATTTATTGCAAAAAAATGATAATACTCATTGTGATTAGAAAATAGCTCTGCATTTGCAGCACTTCCCCAGTGAGCACACGAGAAATACCTGCAAACAGCCGGGGAAACTGTGAGAGTCCTGCTGTTTGTGCATAGAATAAATAGTTGCTGTATTTACGTTTGCCAGCACGCACACACTTTGCTCCGTCCTCTCGCACCACAGTTTTAACGCCAGAGTTTTGCAGGCTGTTTTCCTGCTTGCCTCCAAAGCCAGCTGTGTTTGACGGATGCCTTGGACTTGGAAGCATTTATAAAACGACACCAAATTAGAAATAGTCAGTTTACGAGCCTTGGGAAATGAATCTTTTATGAAGAATAAAACTTTATGATGGAGCAATGCCAGGGAGGTCCACATCTTTAATTTAACGCATTTGGATGGATTCAAAGCTATAGATCCCATTGAAATATGAAGCCTGCTATAGGAGCAGGGAGCAACACCCATTGATCTTAATGTTATTACTTTCTTTTTCCCCATGGCAAAATGCAGGGATGGGAGGGGGCAATCTCATCAGAGTGGTCCTGAAGAAGAAAACACATTGAATGCATGGGTATTAGTCAGGAATAGGGCCGTCATTAAGATGTCTTGTGTATTTATGCAGGAAGAGGGATTGCAACCCCTTGGTCTACACTGCGTGCAGCTATACATACATACTAGGCCTGTGCAATCATGCTTCTAAATGTTTCTAAAGTACTTACAAAACTAAAATTCTGGTGGTGAACACTAGGTGGCGCTGGTGCTTTGCTTCTACAGTGTTGCTAAAGTTCTGGTGGTGAACACTAGGGGGCGCTGGTGCTTTGCTTCTACAGTGTTGCTAAAGTTCTGGTGGTGAACACTAGGTGGCGCTGGTGCTCAGCTTCTACAGTGTTGCTAAAATTTTGGTGGTGAACACTAGGTGGCGCTGGTGCTTAGCTTCTACAGTGTTGCTAAAATTCTGGTGGTGAACACTAGGTGGCGCTGGTGCTCAGCTTCTACAGTGTTGCTAAAATTCTGGTGGTGAACACTAGGTGGCGCTGGTGCTCAGCTTCTACAGTGTTGCTAAAATTCTGGTGGTGAACACTAGGTGCTCAGCAGTGTTGCTAAAATTCTGGTGGTGCTCAGCTTCTACAGTGTTGCTAAAATTCTGGTGGTGAACACTAGGTGGCGCTGGTGCTCAGCTTCTACAGTGTTGCTAAAATTCTGGTGGTGAACACTAGGTGGCGCTGGTGCTACAGCTAAAATTCTGAACACAGTGTTGCTAAAATTCTGGTGGTGAACACTAGGTGGTGCTGGTACTCAGCTTCTACAGTGTTGCTAAAATTCTGGTGGTGAACACTAGGTGGCGCTAGTGCTTAGCTTCTACAGTGTTGCTAAAATTCTGGTGGTGAACACTAGGTGGCGCTGGTGCTCAGCTTCTACAGTGTTGCTAAAATTCTGGTGGTGAACACTAGGTGGCGCTGGTGCTCAGCTTCTACAGTGTTGCTAAAATTCTGGTGGTGAACACTAGGTGGCGCTGGTGCTCAGCTTCTACAGTGTTGCTAAAATTCTGGTGGTGAACACTAGGTGGCGCTGGTGCTCAGCTTCTACAGTGTTGCTAAAATTCTGGTGGTGAACACTAGGTGGCGCTGGTGCTCAGCTTCTACAGTGTTGCTAAAATTCTGGTGGTGAACACTAGGTGGCGCTGGTGCTCAGCTTCTACAGTGTTGCTAAAATTCTGGTGGTGAACACTAGGTGGCGCTGGTGCTCAGCTTCTACAGTGTTGCTAAAATTCTGGTGGTGAACACTAGGTGGCGCTGGTGCTCAGCTTCTACAGTGTTGCTAAAATTCTGGTGGTGAACACTAGGTGGCGCTGGTACTCAGCTTCTACAGTGTTGCTAAAATTCTGGTGGTGAACACTAGGTGGCGCTAGTGCTTAGCTTCTACAGTGTTGCTAAAATTCTGGTGGTGAACACTAGGTGGCGCTGGTGCTCAGCTTCTACAGTGTTGCTAAAATTCTGGTGGTGAACACTAGGTGGCGCTGGTGCTTAGCTTCTACAATGTTGCTAAAGTTCTGGTGGTGAACATTAGTTCTGGTGGTGAAACTCAGCAGAGACCAAGCCCCACCTCAGGGACACCCGGCAGGTAACTAAACAGAAAACCATACATTGAATTCCAAACCTCCCACCTTTGCCCAAACATCAGCTAGAGCTGCCACAGCAGCTCACCCCAACAACAAAGTGGAGAAATAGCCCATAACTCACAAATATCAGGAAACAGGAACAAGGCACTTGATATCAGGAACACAGGGGAGTCAGAGACAAGAACCAGACATCAACTCTTTGTCCGCCGCAAAGGCAGCCCCAAAAACCCATTTCTTATATAGCACTTAAACATCACTGTCTTCTGAAGACTCTCCTTGATCATGAGCACCAGCTGCTGCATCTCCTACAGCTGCTGTGCTCTGTGTTTGCCTCCAATCTTGCCAACGCTGTTGCATACTCAGAGTGTCCCAATCTGTTTCCGAACCCCCAGAAGGCCAGTATAAATCACTGTCAAAGCCACAGAAGGTGTCAGAATTAGACTCTTCGTTACACAAATCCCTTACTTCCTGAACCAATGTTGAGTCTAAATCCGTATCAGTTTCCTCTGACCCCATTTTTTCTTCCCCAGGAAAACCTTGGAAGTCTTCTGAATCAGAAGGTGCTCTAAGTATCTGCCGGATCCTTTTTCTCTATTCCAATCCTTCCACACTAGAGTCACTAGCAGCCCTTTTCCTCCCAGCTGCAGACTCTTGATCACCCAGAGCCTCACCCCATTCCATACTATTGCTTGATGCAATTGACCCAGCATCTTCCCCAATACTACTAGTAGTAGTAGCTGAAGGCTCAATCACAACACAATGAATCTGTGGCATTAGCGACTCTTGCGCTTCTTTCTTTTTCCTGACAAACAACAAACACAGTCTCTTCAAATATCACGGCTGATAGGACATCCTTCCTTCAGGCCTACTTACAGTATTTGTATGCAAATTTAATTAACTAATTGATTGGGTAACTGATGAAAACTCACACCATTAATCAGCTGAGATGTATTTAATTAGAGGCAATGCTGTCCATAATTATTTATCATTCCTATTTGTACTGTGCTGTCAATGCGATTCCATGTATACCTTTCCTTCCAGAGACTTCTAGATCTCGGTTTTAGAAGTGATCAATGCGCAGATAAGCAATTCCTCGCTAATTTTCTTCTTGAAGGGGAAAAAGTAATGTATAACCTTGTGAGAAGGAAGTCTTCTAAAAGTTCCCAGTTTTTTGGGAGAGTATTCTCACTTCAAGACTTACTCTGTGCAGAATTCACGAGTTCTCTTGCACGCACGCAAAAGCAGCATTTCTGCAAACGAAATAGCCATATTTATTTTTGCTCAGAACTTGACAACCAGTTGAAGAAATGCAAAATGCTCAAGCACATTGGAGTGAAAATTCTGGAGATGAAAAAAAAGCAGATTTAGCCCTTAGGATTAATTATAATTCCTTGATTTTTGTAATTACAATTGTTCTCAATGATGGGATATTTAGACTGTAGAAGAATATGCCTAATGGGGTGATCATAGAAAATGCATTGCAGTCTTCTAATTGAGTTTACAGAACCATACAGTTAAATGAAGGTATATTTCGCTATCAATGTGCTTTGGATAATAAATTCCTACTGGGCATCCTAACAGAATACTTTCAAGACAAAACCCTGACCGATGCCATTTTTGAATCTCTCTTGATGTTACAACCAACTGTATGTTGTGCGCATAACACATGCTGTGCTATGGTTGTGGCAATAGTAATAGTCTGCAGAAACATTGGGTGGTCTCTGTGTTATTATGCCACAGTGGGCTAGAGAGTCATTAAGTTTCTCTTAAGTGTCCTATTAAAGTATAATTTTTGCAGATATGAAGTGTAACCAACTGTAGCCTCAAATGCGGATCGTGATGGATAACACCATGGATAAAACTAACTAACGAACTAACTTTATTTCTTATGAGTCTCCCTCCACCAAAGGTGCTCTGGGCGACTTACACAATTAAAATAAACAGGTTACATAGTCATCGCTTGTTACTCAATCATAGGCGCTTCTGAAGAGCCATGTCTTAAGTGCCCCTAAAAATTTATGTAGATCAGGAGTGGCTCTGTGGTCTGGCGGGAGGGAGGGAGTCCCACAAGATTGGGGCTGCGATTGAGAGGGATCTCTGTCTTGTGGGCTCCAAAGGGACCTCTCTATGGCCAGGGACATAGAGGAGATTCTCATGAGCTGACCGTGACAGTCTCTGGTGGTGGAGTGGCGTTGAACGGTCTCTTAGATATGACAGACCCTGACCTTGAAAGGCCTTGAATGCCAGGACCAGGGTCTTATAGAGGACTCTGTGTTCAACCGGCAGCCAATGCAAGCGCTGCAGGGACGGCGTTATATGGCACCTAATTGATGTTTCTGTGAGGAGTCTAGCGGCTCCATTTTGCACAATTTGGATCTTGCAAATTGCTGCTCGAGGTAAATCCACATACAAAGCATTGCAGTAATCCAGCCTCGACGTAACCGTGGCATGGATTACCGTAGCCAGTGCCTCTGTTGGTAAATAAGGCGCCAACTGCCTCGCTTGGCGTAGATGAAAGAGGGCCTTTGACTCGTGGTGGCAATCTGGGCTTCCATCGTCATTTTGGGATCCAGGATCACACCAAGGAGACTCTTCACAGTGGGGGGTGGGGCTAACGGCTCCCCTTCAAAAGATGGTAATGGACCGACCAATTCTGATGGGCGGCCAGGCCACAAGGTTTGAGTTTTTGCTGGATTTACTTCCCAATTATGGGCACGTAGCCATCTTGTCACCGCTCCAAGACACCGGGTGAAGTTATCCGGTACTGAGGTTGTTCCAGGCTCTAGTTTTAGGAGAAGCTGGGTGTCATCAGCGTTTTGGAAACATTCTCATCCAAATCTCCGGACTAGCTTGGCGAGAGGTCGAACATAGATGTTGAACAGCATTGGGGATAGAATAGCGCCTTGGGGTACTCCACAGTCGAGAGGGGATTCCTCAGATACTTGGCCCAGCCACGCCACTCGTTGGCTACGCCCTCGCAAGAGTTAGTTGAACCGCGTTATTGTTGCTCCTTGAATTCCAATAGCAGCTAATCGTTGGGTCAGTAGATCATGGTCTACTGTATCGAAAGCTGCGGTGAGGTCGAGCAACACCAGGAGTACCGATCCTCCCTTGTCTAGCTGGCGACGGATGTCATCAGAGATGGCCACCAGAACAGTCTCAGTCCCGTGTCCGGGACAGAAGCCAGATTGAAATGGATCCAGGCCATCCGTGTCGTCTAAGAATTTATTAGCTATTCCTTAGGGCACTTGTGCCCGCTTTGTGCTGGTCTGTGGTCGTAATAAAGTTTTTGATTTGATTTGATATTAGCTATTCAGTCATTTCTTGTATTCAGTCATTGCATATCAGGGAATGGATTGTAATCCAAATTTTAGCTCAGGCTAAAATAAAGCAAATGGCCTTAAAGTTGTCACGTGGCTTCCTGCCCACCTTTCTTTCCTTATCACGAGTAGATGCCAGATATGAAATTGTAACTAACCACACAGATAGTCTTATTTCTAAGAGTTCAAATTCACCTCTGCTGGTTTCCTTCAGTCCCCCTACCATCCACCTCAAGATTGTGAGATCTTTCTTTTTTTGGGAAAAACACTGGATTCCTATACAAGGTGTATGTATATGTAATATGAAGTCATGGCTTGCTCGCGATTGCTTCATGGTTAGAACATGTGATTGTTATTGCAATTGTCTTTCTTATTCATTACTAATACCCTATGGTTTTTCCCTTCCAGGAAGTACAGTGATGCGTGTGACGGCCTTTGACGCTGATGACCCATCCACAGATAATGCTCTTCTGAGGTATAACATCCTCAAGCAGACGCCGGACAAGCCATCCCCAAACATGTTCTACATTGACCCGGAGAAAGGAGACATTGTCACGGTTGTGTCGCCTGCCATGTTGGACCGTGAGGTAAGTTGCAGTTTAAAGGTGCATTTAAAAGGTGGCATGGAGTATGGTGCTCAGAGTACTTGTGACGGAAGAGAAAGAGGCGGGCGAGCTGTGGCCCTGCTTACTTGGTCAACGGGAGGCAGAAAAGATTCTGATTCAGTCACAAGGAATTTCCATTTCTCAATCATAGAGGTTGACCTCTTTGCCTCTGTGTCCAAGATGCATTTGGTGGACAATGGCCATGTTTAAGATCAGAAATGGACATTGTGTCACCCCAAAGACATAGGCAGCTGGAGAGGAGAGGAAGCGGGGGAAAGGGAGAAGAGAGTGACGAGAGAAAGGCTGGGTGATCTGCTTTTGGTTTTGGTTTCACCTTCAACACCAAACTACTTACAGCTTTCTCAGAAATGTGATTGACCCACAGGTCTAATTCTTGGACTCTTATCAGTCACCTGACGTCCGAATATCTATTCAATCAAGCCTGGCCTGAGCGCGCAATCAAACAGCGCCTGTATATATTAATCCGTATCATGGAGAGTTGTGTTTGGGTTAGATCTAGATCATAGAGGAATATGCGTACTTCTATGTCAAGACCAATGGATTGTGAGTTGATATGTGTTTGATATGTGGCCTTGATAAAGACCCACTTCAAGGGGTCGAAACGAGAGTTGGTGCCATTGTACATTGATATCCTCGTCGGCCTTCAATTATATATGGGCGATCCAGGCATTGTGCAACACTGCAACTATTTTATGGTATCCAGAAACCCATGGATCTAACCCAAACACGAATCTCAGTGATGGTGCGCTCACGCCATGCTTGACTGAATAGATATTCGGACGTCAACATTAAATAAGTGGAATCTATCAAGTTTGGACTACGTTTGGGAACTTTACCAACAGGAACTCTTCCTATAAACATTTGCCCTTGCGGATTGATATGGACTTACCTGGACTAATATCCCGCAATAAGGGTAGGAGCCTACTACGGGCGTGTACGACACCTATTCTTGGAATTATCGTCTATGTATATTATGACTGTATTTACCCACAATATTATAGTTTGTATGTGAAATTAATTATGAAATTAACCCATCAAAATTCAAATGATTTTGGTAAGAGGTCAATTTAGCACGTAGTTATTCTGTTCCTCACTACTCAATACTCCTAAATAGGAACAAGTTTGTCCCTTTGCTTTGAGTTGTAGAATTCTTTGTGTGCTTTGGGGCATCTCGCTCCCTCTTTGGTTGATTGGTTTGTTACTTAGTTAATTGATAGGTCCTTCCTTCCTTCCTTCCTTCCTTCCTTCCTTCCTTCCTTCCTTCCTTCCTTCCTTCCTTCCTTCTCCTTCCTGTTCTTTTCTTCTTTGATCGCTTCATGTTATGATGACGGTAATTATTTCAAAAAGGGATTTGACCTGGCGAAAGGTGAATGTCTTTAGACTCCTTTTTCTTTTCACAAAGTTTTAATTGCTCTTTTAAGTTCGTTTTGGCCCCGTTGAAGTCCTTGTACTCATCTTTCCGGCAAATGATGGACTGGTGAGTCTGATGGTTGGCTTGCTTTGCCCTTGAGTGCCTCTTTAGAGGTCGAAAGGGCAGGTGGCAGAAGGGAGGGAATACAAAATAAAATAATGAAAACAAGGGGGGGGGGAGAAACCCCATTGGTTCCCCCTCATTTTCAACTTAGACTGTTGGAATCTGTGATCTGCAATAAATTCAGTATTATTTAGGTTTGTTGGGGAAAGGGGAAAATGTACATAATGGAAGCAGGGAAGGAGGACCAGGAATATTTGTTTTGTATTCTTTCTCAAGGATGTATTCTATGGTCAATTTATGGCAGAAACTGAAAAATTTCCACTTTTTCCATAGTTTGTATGTCGTAGCACAGAGACCAAGGAAGTCCTTTGTGGTCACCCCTTCGGATTGAGATGGGGTTAAAATAGGATCTCATTCTATTGTGGAAAGAACCTGCTTATATTATGTATAGCCTTGATAAAGATGCGAAACAGATTACTGCGGCCCCGATTCTTGAGGATACCCCTCCTGTCGGCTTGCCTCACTGAAATTTACGAAGCCTGGATATTTGGCTCCGGTTCTTTGCTTTAATGCGACTCCTACTTTTGGAAAGGGTTTCTTTACCTGCTGCCTTTGGATTATAATTTTCAAATGACTTTGAACTTTGGGATTACCCAGTGAAAGAACATTTTGGACATTATATTGGGAATTTGCCCCCTCACACTTTGGACTGAGATACACAAGACCAATTTTGCGCCAAGGACATGGTAATATGTATGTAACATGTTGAATATTGATTTATGATTATATGTATCAAGTGGAAACCCTACCATACAATATATTCATTTTAGATACGTATTGTGTTAATACCATCTTTGAACCAAGGAAGTCAAGCCCAGATGTAAAAGGGGGTAACAAAAGGTTTATTGAACAATCAAATGGAAAGGGGACGAACACAAAAGCAGGCCACTCGGCTAAAAACCCTCAAAAATCCCAGGAAGCCTAACAAAAACCCTGAAGCACGATGCAAAACAAACTCAGGACGTCCATCTGCAACGTCCTATATGGGATGATCCAGAAGAGTAGTTGAAAGCCAGTCCAAAGGTCGAGGGCAGGAGAATGACGGATGAAAGGAGGAGACAGTCCAAGGTAATCAGGAGCGGAGTGTACAGGAATAACACAAATCATAGTCCCCATAAAACACAGTGCCAGCCTCCCTCCATGTCATACAATACCAGACTCTGTAGCAGGAACTCACGGTAGACTCAGCGGAGAACAAGCCCCGCCACAGGGACACACGGCAGCAACTAAACAGAAAAGCAGATATTGAATCCCAACCCCACCACCACCACCTTTTCCCAAACATCAGCTAGAGCTGCCACAGCAGCTCACCCCAAGAACAAGGTACTTTAAACTACGATCTTAACTTGGATGTTTTTAGCTGTGTTTTTATAGCGTTTTAATATATGTAAGTCGCCCCGAGCCCCACGGGAGTGGCGACAAAAAAGTTGAAATAAATAAATAAATAAGGTGGAGAAATAGCCCATAACTCACGACTAACTGGAACCAGGAACAAGGCACACGATATCAGGATCACAGGAATGCCAGAGACAAGAGCCAGACATCAACTCTTTGACTGCCGCAAATGCAGCCCCATAAGCCCATTCCATATATAGCACTTAAACATCTTGTGGTGCCGAGTTGTAAATCCCTTTGCCTGACCTCAACGCGGAGGAGGGCCTTTAGTGCCATTGCTCCAGTATTGTGGAACGCTCTTCCTCCCACAATCCGCACGTTGTCCAACTTGCTAGCCTTCCAGAAGGCGTGTAAGACCTTTCTGTATGTGCAGGCATTTGGCCAGTAAATAGTCCTAGGCCTTCCACTATGTAATTTAGGCCATAGGAGCTATCTCGGTGTGCGTTTTTACTACATGATTCTATGTGTGGATGTTAATCTGTTGTTTTTATCATGTTTTATGGTGTTTTTAGCATATGTAAGTCCCCCCGAGCCCGACGGGAGTGGCGACTAACAAATCAAAATAAATAAATAAATAAATACCTTGATCATGAGCACCAGCTGCTTCATCTCCTACAGTTGTTGTGCTCTGTGCAGACCTCCAATCTTGCCAATGTTCTTGGAAACTTAAAGTATCCCAATCTGTCCCTGAAGCCTCAGAAGGCCAGTCTAAGTCACTGTCAAAGCCCAGGAAAGTATCAGAATTAGACTCTTCATTAAACACATCCCTTACTTTCTGAACCAACGTTGATTCTAGATCAGTATCACTTTCCTTTGACCCCATTTCTTCTTCCCCAGGAAAACCTTCAAAGGTTTCTGAATCAGAAGGTGCTCTAAGTATCTGCCGGATCTTTTTTCTCTGTTCCAACCCTTCAAGACTAGAATCACTAGCAGCCCTTTCCCTCCCAGCTGCAGAGTCTTGATCACACAGAGCCTCACCCCATTCCATACTATTGCTTGATGCTACTGACCCAGCGTCTTCCCTATCGCTACTAGCAGTAGAAGCCGAAGGCTCAATTACAACATTGTACTCATAAGGAAAGCTATTCTAAACTGGACAAGCCAACGTTGTGACCTGCACCCTTGGTTTCTTCTTAGTGTCTCACATTACATTCCTGGTTCAAGACCTGCCAGAGTTGCTTTAACTTCCAGATGTCGTGTTTAAGCGTGTTAAGGGATGTGCAAGATACGAAACCAAGAAATTAATAAGAGAAGCCTGGGCCTTTAATCTGGCATCTATTTGTTAGCTGCTTCCACACCAAGATCCTCCTGATTCAGAATCTCATAAAGGAGATATACAAGTCTTACCAAGATAAGCTTTGCCAATTCCCTCGGCGCTGACTTGCATAGAAAAAAAGGAAAGAAGGGGAACACCTTTGTGTGGTATTAAATCCCTGTGCAGAAACAAAACAAAGTTATAGGCTTTGCAGCATCAATGAAATGACGACGGCCGTAAATTTATTTATGTATTTATTTACTATATTTTTATACCGCCCCTCTCAGCCCGAAGGCGACTCATGGCAAGAACTGCCCACAGATAAAATACATCAGCAATTAATAAAACAACCATATAAAACACAAATTTAGCAATTAAAATTTAAAAAACACAATCTCAGTGTCTTATTATTAAAACCGATTTCCGTTGTGTCATCATCGTTCCTTAGGTCTCTATTTATTTATTTATTTATTTATTTATTTATTTATTTATTTGGCCTCTCCCATCCGGCTTGGGGCGACTTCCACACCGTAAAAACACAGTTAAAAAAACACAGTTAAAAACACAATTAAAAGCATATGCAAATGCATAAAAATCATTCAAGCAGTAAAAGCAACCTGACAGTAGGCATCAGAGGCCTGCAGTTTGCCGGAAAGCCAGCAAGCTAGTCAGGGCACGAACTTCTGGAGGGAGCGCCTTCCAAAGTGTTGGAGCGATGACACGGAAAGCCCTCCTCCGAGTTGAAGTCAAGTGACAGGTTTTACAACTTGGGATTACGAGAAGGTTGTGTGGCTCTGAACGCAGTGGTCTGGTGGGACAATATAGGGCGAGGCGGTCCCTTAAGTACACTGGCCCCAGACCATTCAAGGCCTTAAAGGTCAGAACCAGCACTTTGAAGGTAATCCGGTACTCCACTGGGAGCCAGTGCAGTTCACGTAAGATGGGAGTAATATGGCAGCATGTTGGAGCACCTGCCAGCAGCCGAGCTGCAGCGTTCTGCACCAGCTTAAGTTTCTGGATCACTGACAAAGGAAGGCCAATGTAGAGAGCGTTACAGTAGTCCAGCCTTGAGATGACTGTGGCTTGGACCACTGTGGCTAGGTTGTGGCAGGACAGGTAGGGGGCCAGCTTCCGAGCCTGGCGGAGGTGGAAAAACGCTACTCTACTGACGGTGGTAATGGAGTGACGGTGAATGGAGTCATTGATGTACCTTAGGCCGTTGAGTTTGATGATTCCCAAGGATGTCATTGAGGGCTTTCTCTCTTCTGCCTGGAGGTTACTTACAACGTTAAGAGAAACCGACTGCTAAGTTCTCTTCTTCTTTCCTCAAGTTAGGCCGGGCAAGTCCATCTCCCGTAATATATAAACCACCTCAAGATAAAGCCAATTTGTTGGAAACTGAAATATCAACAGGAGGGAATGAACAGGCCTCCCTTCACGGCTGTGTCCTAAAGGTGACTGAGGATACATGGAATAATGATGCATTATTTACATGCAGAGAACGTCTCTGTGATCGAACCAGTATTGCTAGTGGGCAAAGGATGGCAGAACAAGAACTGAGTCACCCATAATGTCTCATTGTGTTCCTTCTTCCTGGCACATTGCTTGGCTTCTTCGGAGCAACCCTTTGCTAGCCCAGGTCAGTACTTGGGTGGGAGACCACCAATGGATACCAGCAGGGGCGGTCCTACTGGCAGGCAAAGGATGCCGCTGCGTGGGGCACCATCTGGGTAAAGGGCGATGACAGCATCCGGCCAATGTTCCGCTTTTGGGCCTTGTGCAATGGAAAATATGGCTCTGTCTGTGCTTGCTGTCTTCACCAGTCTGCAGAATGCAGTGTTCTTCCCAACAGGGCTCCAGGACTCGGTATTACCTAACTACCGAGTAAGAGGGGAGGAAGAAGGTGTTTTCCCCCCCTAATGAATGCTGCACATTACAAACACCCCCGCCCTTCTCACAGCGTCACGCGGCTAAAAATGTGTGTGCTGCTAAGGTAACGTCACGCCCTCCCATCTGTCTCCCCGCGAGACCTGCCCGCCCCTCCTCTCCTTCCTTCCGCCCGCGAGGTGGGGCTAAGGCTCAAAATGAGCGTGCCCGCTCATTTCGAGCCTTAGCCCCGCCCCCTCTGCGAGGCGGGGTTTCCCTGGCAACGCACGCCAGGCCTCTAGATTGGCAGCTGGGCAGTGCGGCGGCACTTTCAAGCCCGCCTTCTCTTGCTCTGCTCTGCGGAAACGGAGCGCCATGTCTCTGCGGAGGAGAAGCCGCTTCCCAGCGGTGACCGCCAGGAAGCCACCCAAGGCCGGGCGGAGGAAGCCTGCGCCCAGGCAGGAGTGGGATGTAAGCACCGGGGCCTCATTCACTTAATGTTCGCTTACCATTTAAAATTACCTTAGACCGCCCCTGGATACCAGGCGCTATAGGAAGAAACTGGCAGAAGCATCTCCAAATACCCCTTAGTTACGAAAATGCTATAAAATCAATGGAGTTGAGAGGCAGCTTGTAGGCATACACGCACACAATTAAATTCTACCGAGTTAAATGAAGTTTATTCCCATTAAGAATAAAATTGCGGGGAGAGAGAGGGGGAGAGAGATCAATTTTAACTCTTCCTCAAATGTGTGCAAAAGGGAAATTGCTGCCGTAAACCCTTTTAAAGCGACGGCGTTCATCCCCCGATCAAAGCTACTCATGTTTTCAAGCTCTTTTTATTAATTTTTGTGTGTGCAATTGCTTCGATAGAGATGCTTATGGGAAACGTTCCGGTTAATTTAAGCTGAAATGACAAGGATGTAAATATATATATATATATATATATATCTCAGGTTTGTGTTCTTTCATGTCTGCGTGTCGTAGAAAACAGGAACCTCGAGATAAGTGCTGAGGGTAGGATATTGAAATGCAGATTACGTGGCATGTGGCAGGTTTGATGTCCTGCTTCCAGTGCGCTATAACCAAGTATATGTTTTAATGTTTGCTGCTTATAAACAGGAGCTCTTGTAAGACACCATTCCAATTGCTTATTCCTCTGAAGCTATTTGATTTCTCATCTATCCCATAGACCAGTGTTTCCCAACCAGTGTGCCGGGGCACACTAGTGTGCTGTGAGCAATCATCAGGTGTGCCGTGGGAAATTGGAACCTCCATGGGGGAGGGGGGAGAGAGAGTCTAGTGCAGGGGTGCTCGCACTAGGTAGATCGCGATCAACCGGTCGATCCCAGGACCGAAGGAGGTCGGTCCCAGCTGGATGGGGCACTTCTGAGGGGGCGGAGCCAGGTCGTGTGAAGCCCTGCCCCCTTCCCCCCGGCTTTAACGCTTCTGCAGCTTCTGGAGGGAAGAGGGAATGCCAAGGCAGTAGTGGCATAGATAGCCACTACTACTGCATTCCCCCACTCTTGCCTCAGAAGTTGTCTTACCCCAGGGGCGGAAGCTGCCCCAGGAAATCCGCTTCTGGGAAAAGCCAGTAGTGGCATAGATAGGGGCAGAGCTGTGAAATGCCCAGAGGGGAAGGAGCCAGGTTTGAAGCCCCGCCCCTTCCCCTGCTCCGCCCTGGTAGATCTTTCAGACTTGGTTTTATTAGAAGTAGCTCGCATGCTGAAAAAGTGTGGGCACCCTTGGTCTAGTGTGGTGACGTATAAAAACCCTAAGAAACCTACCTCGATAAAGGCACAAAATGACAACCACCCCCCTCCCCACCCGTTGTCTACTTGGCCTCTCCCTCTCCATGCATTGGGAAGGCCCGCCTCCCTTTCCCCAAGTAGAGACCTCCTCTTGCCTCCTGGGGGTTCTGTGTGGGAAGTTTGGCCCAGTTAAATCATTGGTGGGGTTCGGAATGCTCTTTGAATGTAGGGGAACTATAAATCCCAGCAACTACAACTCCCAAATGTCAAGGTCTATTTACCTTGACATTGGCGTTTGCCTAAACTGGCGTTTGCCTCCTCTGGAACATGGAACCTACTATTGTCCTTCTTTAGGGGTCCCTTTCCAATCTATGATACTGAAAAATATTTGCTACCTTGGGTATTATGATACTTTTCTGAAAATTTATTTCTGTAACTATGCCAGCAACTTTTTGACTTCTGCTGTTTTGTATACACACACACACACACACAATACTTTGTCTTTTCCCCTGCCTACCAAACCTGTTTTATTTATGGGTTTTTTCCTTGCTGGAAAATTATTTCGAAAAGTGCAAGCTCGTCAGCGTCTGTAGCGCAGCCCAATAATTTGTCGAACAACATCCATTTTCATTTTAACAAGGCGCATGAGGAGACATTTTTAGAAAGAGAACGTGCCCATTTTTCCCACTCAGGGGAGCCCAGCCTCTCCGAAAGTGTCAGAAATCAAGATTGAGGAGAGAGGAGGGCGAATAATGGCTCCACGTCTCCACCGGGGTATCCAATTTTGTATGTACGATTCACAGATTTTACGCATAAAAACACTTGGTGCAAAAAGCCCCCGATCTAAATGACCCAAAGTTTGACAGTAGTAAATGAGTTGCTCTTTTTGTCGGTGGGGGAAAATCCATCATGAAAGTTTAAAAAGTTTCTGCGGAGTGGGGGATGGGTGAGTTGCTTTGCTTTGCTTTGCTTTCTTCTGCTGGCTAAAAGAAAATCTATGTTAAAGTCAATGACAGTAAATGAAAAATAATGACACAGTTATGCACAGAAAATGATGAAGCCATTAGGTTTAGGTGCCCGGGGATCTTGCCTCTCTCCCCCTCGGAAGGCCATCGATTGCTTCCACCGCTTGTCAATTGTGTTCTATCAAATTTGCTCAAAGTTATAGCAGGAAGTGTATGTGTCGGCAACAGTGATGTTGGCTGACATTGCTATTCTCATGTTAAATAGATGCTTGTGCTCCCTTTCATTATTTTTAGTGAGTTATCTTATTTATTTATTTATTTATTTATTTGATTTCTCTGCCGCCACTCCCGGGTGGCTCGGGGCGGCTCACAATACGAAACAGAATAACAGCAATAAAACAAATTAAAGCAGGCAAAATACATTAAAACATAAGCATTACAGCATGTTGTTATTATTATTAAGTTCAAATTTGTGCGTCGCCACTCCCGGGTGGCTCGGGGCGACTTACAGAAGGCATAAAACAAACATACAACAACACAATAGCAACACAACAGGGAAGGGGACAGGGAAGGGGTATAGGGACAAGTCACATCATTGCTAGGTCAAACCAAGCGGGATCCTTATGCCGTCAAAGGGAGGCAGTCTGGGAGTTCCCAGACAAATGCCTCGACACTGCTTGCCTATTTGGGGGGAGGGGGGAGTAGCTCTCCTACCACACAAAGACCCCCAAAGAAGACTCCTGCTGGTTGGTGTTGCTTCCCTCTTTGGCCTAGTGCGAGCCAAATAGAAAAATAGATATAGAAAAAGAGCAATCAAAGTAAATCCAAAAAATAGTCCAATAAAGTTCTCGAGCTATGAGCCCAAATGGCTTAAATCCACAACTTGAAACAAGAGTTCTTAGACAAGGCAAACCGCTCCGGCGGTCAACGTGAAACTTGAGGCATACCGCTCCGGCGGTCAACGTGAAACTTGAGGCATACCGCTCCGGCAGTCAACGTGAACTTGGCAAACTGCTCCGGCGGTCAACGTGAACTTGGAGACTTGAACTGGAGTCCTTTCCAAACCAAACGTAGCTTCAGGTCTGACTGAAATCACCCGGGCACAATCTAATAAAGGAAACTACTTTCTATGTGCCCAAAGCACCCCCTTTCTCAGACTCCAATCTTTCCGAGAGGATCGGATGCTGGCCCTCCTGTCAAATTCCATCTCATTAGCGGCCCCAGGTGCAGAGCTCTCATCCTGAGAAACCGAATCCTCCCATTCCCCGTAATGCTCATCTGGCAAGGGAGTAGAGAAGCTCTCGTGAGAATCAAGGTCACTAGGCCTCTCAAAGTCTAATTCAGGACTGACTTCCATGAAGTCATCATTGTTCTCATCTGCAGTACCATACCCCTGTAGCCAGCCATCATCCCAAGACAGGTCCACATCTGCAGACCCATATCCATCCAGCCACCCATCATCCCCTTGTTCCGGGACGGCTGGGACCTCCGGTGCCTGTCTCTGACCACTAGGCTGGAACACCACACTAGGCTGGGACACCACAATAAGACTGACTCAGGTTTCAAAGGCCTGCCAAAATAGCCAGGTCTTACAGGCTTTTTGGAAAGCCAAAAGGTCGCGAAGCGAACTGATCTCTGGCGGCAAGGAGTTCCAAAGCGTGGGGGCAATGATGGAAAATGCCCTTCTCCTCATCGAAGTGAGGTGATAGACTTTGGCACTCAGGACAAGGAGAAGATCCTGGTCTTCAGATCTCAGTGATCTCATGGGACAATATGGGGTAAGGCGGTCCCTCAGCTACACTGGCCCCAGACCATGCAAGGCCTTGAAAGTCAAGACTAACACTTTGAAGGTGATCCGGAATTCAACAGGCAGCCAGTGCAGTTCCTGCAGGACAGGTGTAATATGGTGGCCCACAGGCGTGCCTGTGAGCACACGGGCTGCAGCGTTCTGCACCAACTTAAGTTTCCGGGTCACCGGCAGAGGTAGGCCAATGTAAAGAGTGTTACAGTAGTCTAATTTTGAGATGACCGTCACTTGGATCACCGAGGCCAGGTCGCGACGGGACAGGTAGGGGGCCAGCTTCCCAGCCTGGCGGAGATGGAAAAACGTAACTCGGCTAACCATAGAGATGTGAGTCTCCATGGAAAGTCGAGTGTCCAGGTGGACTCCAAGGCTTTTTACTGATGACAATGGGCATAAAGCCACGCCGTCCAGGGTTGGAAGCTGGAGTTCCCCACCGCCCGGGCGACCTAGCCAAAGGATCTCCGTCTTCGCCGGATTCACCTTCAACCTACTGGTTCGCAGCCATCCAGTGATGGCTTCGAGGCAGAGATGGAAATTATCGGGTACAGAGTCGGGCCAGCCCTCCATCCTCAGAATGAGATGAGTGTCATCAGCGTACAGATGACACTCAAGCCCAAAGCTGCGCACCAGCTGGGCAAGTGGTCGCATGTAGATGTTAAATAACAGAGGGGAAAGGACGGCCCCCTGGGGAACCCCACAAATTAGGGGGGAGCCCCCGGAGACCACCTCACCCCTCCTCACTCGTTATGTCCGGTTCCAGAGGAAGGAGGACAGCCAACTCAAAGCAGTCCCCCTCACCCCGGCATTTATTCAGTAAATCTAGGGTACTTGGTATACATTAGACGCACCTAACGCTCCAACTGGATATAATCCAGCTTGGGATGTTCTATCCCATAATAGCACAATGCTCCCACTTGTTTTACCGTCTTTCTTGGAAGGATCCGTGACGGACTCTGCAGGAATGGAGTCTCTTCTTTAGTGCTGAGATTCAACAGGGAAACCATCCAATTTTTACCTAAACGAGCAGCAAACAGGACTGAATGGTAGATGAATGCTATTTGGCAGCAATCTTCTAATTTGAGTTTTGACAGCAAATCAAATTATCTACGGAAGGCACATTATCATTCTAAACAGCCGTAGTACAACACATCATCATATCCATGTGTTTGCCCAATTTCATTGCCTATTGAAGTGGGTGGACAGAGACGCCCCCCCAGTTCCAGTGCTTTCCTCCTTCCTTCCCTCCCCCGTTTTTGGCAACACAAATCTATAAGCAGTCAATACACTTACTACCTACTCGATCTAAATGCAAATGTTGAGCCAACAGTTGCTCCCTTCTTTTTAATGAAAAGATATTAATCTTCTGAGCAAATGCATTTCACATGCGATCTCCACATTATATCTCAGATACGCGTGTTTACAGTCATATTTACCAACAGTTCTTTCTTCCTTGACGTCTGCCAACTTTACATTAGAATAACTGCATTGTTTGGGTTTTCTTTGCTTCTTATCAATTCCACCTCCAGATGTTCTGCCTTCCAGATGCTAAGCTCAAGGGAGGCCATTTGGAATTGGGGGAAAGGCGTATTGGAAAAGCTCTCCAACTTTGGGGCAAAAAGGAAAGGAGATGTCAGGCTCAGTTCAAGCAGAGGAGGAGGAGGAAGAAGAAGAAGACTCTTGTCTCTCCCTCACCCAATGCATATTGTTATTGCTGGTCTGCAAGGTCAACTACGGTTTAACATTTCAATAATGAGCATAGGCCTTCTTCTTCTTCTTCTAACTAACTTTATGTCTGATGAGTGGCCCTCCACGAAAGGTGCTCTGGGCGACTTACACAATTAAAATAGACAGGTTACATAGTCACAGCTTGTTACTTAACAGTCATAGTCTCTTCTGAAGAGCCATGTCTTGAGTGCCCCTAAAGATGTATGTAGATCGGGAGTGGCTCTTTGGTCTGGCGGGAGGGAGGGAGTTCCATGTGATTGGGGCTGCGATTGAGAAGGATCTCTGTCTTGTGGGCTCCAAGCGGACCTCTCTAGGGCCAGGGACATAGAGGAGATTCTCATGAGCTGACCGTGGCAGTCTCTGGTGGCGGAGTGGCGTTGAACGGTCTCTTAGATATGGGGGACCCTGACCTTGAAAGGCCGTGAATGCCAGGACCAGGGTCTTTTAGAGGACTCTGTGTTGAACCGGCAGCCAACGCAAGCGCTGCAGGGACGGCGTTATATGGCACCTCATTGGTGTTTTTGTTTTTTTTTTTTTAAAATAAATTTTTATTGTGAAATTTTCAAATATGCAGTGCTACATAGACAAAACAGTGAAGTGGGGGGCAAGGGAACAGTGGGGAAACAAAAGAAAACAAAAAAAACAAAAAAAGAATTAACGAACACTGACAATAAGTAAAATTGTACTTCCAAATTGTATTTACAGTCAAGAGCATTTCATTACGCCTTTAAGAATACAATCCGTGAAAACCTGGTATGTTTTGCACGAATCTATCCTTTGTTGTTGTGGCTCAATATAGCTACGTTGGTATTTCCTCTGCCTTTCGTTTTTCAATGTAGTAGCCCGGGATGGCTATCCTCCTGGCCGATGCTTCGCTTAGCTCGTTGTTCGGTAGTCCTCATAGGGTGACCAGTCCGTTGATTTAATTGGTTTCCCGTTGCTCTGTTTTAGGAGATAGGTTAACCTGTCCATATCCCTTATTTCCCACATTTTATCATGCCACGCGTCCATATCAGGTGTTTTATCTGTTTTCCAAAGAGTGGCATAGACGAGTCTAGCCGCCCGTTGTTATATATATAAAAAGTCTGTCTTCATTTCACTCCATACCTTCGCATTCTCCGTCAGGCCTAAGAGGAAGAGTTCTGGTGTCAGTGGTACTTGTTTTTTTAGGATTTTTTG
Source organism: Anolis apletophallus (assembly GCA_030556195.1). Taxonomy (NCBI): domain Eukaryota; kingdom Metazoa; phylum Chordata; class Lepidosauria; order Squamata; family Anolidae; genus Anolis; species Anolis apletophallus. The sequence goes on from JARBWK010000014.1 coordinate 697,574, forward strand.
TGCTGCCTCTTGGATGTTTTGCCAGAATTTATTTGCTTTGTCGCAGGTCCACCATATATGGTAGAAACTGCCCTCATGTATTTTACACTTCCAACATTTGTTGGATCTATTTTTATACATTTTATTGAGTTTCTTTGGGGTCAAATACCATCTATGGAAAATCTTAAGCCAATTTTCTTTTAGATTTGCCGCATACGTATATTTGAGTTTTTTAGTCCATATTATTTGCCAATCTTCTAGCTTTATCTGGTGGCCCACATTCTTTGCCCAAATAATCATGCAGTTTTTAACCACCTCTGGTTCTGTTTGCCAATCCAATAATTTATTATATAACACCGTAATAGTCCTACGGTTCCGTACCAACAATTTTTCCCAGAACTCCTCCTTCTCCACAAAGCCCTGCAGGGAGTCTTTTTTATAACTCTCCTTTATCTGAATATATTGTAACCATGACATGTTTTTAAATTTCGATCTCAATTCCTCTATAGTCCTTAATTCCGGACCCTCTGTGCCTTTCTTGAGGAGGTCCTTGTAGGTTGGCCATTCTTGCCATCCTAGAAGTCTCCTTTGTTTGGCTTCTAACGGTGAAAGCCACATTGGTGTTTTTAAGTAAAAAAAGGGTTTAAATTTACTCCAAACTTTAAGCAGTGCCGATCTTATAAAATGGTTCCCAAAATTTTTTTCAATTTTTGCTTGTTCATACCATAGGTATGAGTGCCAGCCCACCCTGAGGTTAAAGCCCTCCAGGGTGAGTAATTTACTGTTTTTTAGTGAGATCCATTCTTTAACCCACGAAAGAGCGCTGGCCTCGAAGTAAGACTTTAGATCCGGGAGACCAAAGCCCCCCCTAGTGGTCCTGTCGATCATTACTCCTAGTTTTATCCTCGGTTTTCGCCCATTCCAAATAAAATTTGTTATATCTTTGTTCCAATTTTTAAATATTTGTAAGTTTCTAATTATCGGGATATTTTGGAATAAATACAAGAGTTTTGGGAGGACATTCATTTTAATAATCGCTATTCTCCCCAGTAGTGAGAGGTTCAATACTTTCCAATTCTTTAAGTCTCTTTTTATCTCCTTCCATTTCTCCTCATAATTATTTTGTAAGAGCTGAGAATTTTTTGCCGTTATCCAAATCCCTAAGTATTTGATTTTCTTTTTAACCTGGAGCCCTGTTTGGGTTTCCAATATGTCTTGGTTTTCCTTGTCATGTTTTTAGTGAGTAAAACAGTCTTTTTTTTATTGAGTTTAAAGCCGCCACCAGACCGAATTCTTCCAACTTCCTTAACCATTTTTGGGTGTTTTTAATTGGATCTTCGATTACACAAATAATGTCGTCCATAAAAGCTCTTGTTTTGTATGTATGGTTGGCGACTTTTAGACCCGCCAGCTCTTTATCATTCCTTATCCCTCTTAAAAGGATTTCGATCGACAGGACAAAAAGCAGGGGGACAGAGGGCAACCTTGCCTTGTTCCCTTACTTATCTGAAAATTCTCTGATAGCTCATTGTTTATTTTTAGTCGGGCTTCTTGTTTCGAATATATAGCGCCGAAGGCATTTCTAAACCCATAGCCCAGGTCTACTTCATTCATAATAACATCTATAAACTCCCAATTGATGTTATCAAAAGCTTTTCCGCGTCTACTGACAGAAAGGCCATCTCCTCTTGTGAATTTATATCATAGTATTCTATGATATCTAAAATTATTCTAAGATTATCTTTGGTACCTCTGTTGGGTAAAAATCCTGCTTGTTCCTCTCCCACCCAATTTTGCAAGAAGCTTTATTGCGAAAATTTTGTAATCGCAATTCAATAGGGAGATAGGTCGATAATTCTTAACATCCGATCGATCCTGGTTTTCTTTTGGTATCAACACTATCTCTGCCTCTCTCCAGGTATTCGGGACTGCTTTGTTTTCTAGAATTTGGTTCATTATTATTTTCAGGTGCGGGATGAGTTCACTCTGCATTGTTTTGTAAAAAATTGCTGTAAACCCATCTGGGCCAGGCGCTTTATTATTATCGAGCTTGTTTATTGCTTCACCAATTTCCTCCTCTGATATATCCTTATTCAACCTCTCTCTATCTTCATTAGATATCTTATCCAGCCCTTGTTTTGATATAAAAGTTGTAATCTCGTCCATAGATATACTATCCTTTGTGTAAAGATGTTTATAGAAATCTAGAAATTGTGTTTGAATATCTTTATTCGTAGTAAATACCCGTTGCCCCCTTTTAATCTTGGTGACGGTTTGGGTTTGTTTTTTCTTCCTAACCTTTCTAGCCAACCATTTCCCGGATTTATTTGCATTCTCAAAATGATACTGTTTAATAAATTTATACCTCTTAGCCAGGGCTTCCATATCTAAATGTTGTTTTCTTTTAATCAACTCTTTCAGTTTGTTACAAATTCCCTTTGGTGTTTTTGTGAGGAGTCTAGCGGCTGCATTTTGCACAATTTGGATCTTGCGAATTGCTGCTCGAGGTAAGCCCACATACAATGCATTGCAGTAATCCAGCCTCGACGTAACCTGGCATGGATTACCGTAGCCAGCGCCTCTGTTGGTAAATAAGGCGCCAACTGCCTCGCTTGGCGTAGAAAAGAAGGCCCTTTGACTAGCGGAGGCAACCTGGGCTTCCATCGGCATTTTGGAATCCAGGATCACACCCAGACTCTTCACAGTGGGGGGTGGGGCTAACGGTTCCCTTCAAAAGATGGTAATGGACCGACCAATTCTGATGGGTGGCCAGGCCACAAGTTTTCAGTTTTTGCTGGATTTACTTTCAATTTACGGGCACGTAGCCATCTTGTCACCGCTCCAAGACACCGGGTGAAGTTATCCGGTACTGAAGTTGTTCCAGGTTCTAGTTTTAGGAGAACCCGGGTGTCATCAGCGTATGGGAAACATTCTGATCCAAATCTCCGGTCTAGCTTGGCAAGAGGTCGAACATAGATGTTAAACAGCATTGGCGATAGAATAGCGCCTTGGGGTACTCCACAGTCGAGGGGGGATTTCTCAGATACTTGGCCCAGCCACGCCACTCGTTGGCTAGTGATGTTAGACTCAGTTCAAGCAAAAGAAGAAGAAGAATCTTGTTTCTCCCTCATCCAATGCATGTTGTTATTGCTGGTCTGCGAGGTCAACTGCAGTTTAGCATTTCAAGAATGAGCCACAGCTGCCTAGGCCTTCGGCTTCTTCTTTCTTCCATTCAGCCACAATGGGGATGGTGGGAAGGCTTTGCCCTTAGTTTGGAAATTTGAAATTTTGAGTGGTTCAGATTTCTCCCAAACTCTTAATTGTGCTTAGTATTAACCTTGAGTAGGGTCACCAAGATGGATCTTGTACCTTTTAAGCTGAAAGATATTAAGAAGCAGAACACAGTTCTATAAAGCTCCAAGAAGATATTCATTTCCTGCTAACGTTCAGCCTCAGACGCCTGGCACAATATTGCCTTCCTAACATGAATCTCAACTCCCAAGTGGAGAGCCGGTGTGGAGGTGCCAACAACAAGAACCCAGTGTTTCCCAACCAGTGTGCCGGGGCACACTAGTGTGCCATGAGCGATCATCAGGTGGGAAATTGGAACCTCCAATACCCTTACTTATTAAGCACAATTAATCATACATAATCATATGCAAAAAACACATTCAAAGTCCCCAATACTGCTGGAGAAAATCAAAAGTCTTACATGAGGTAGTTTGGCGTGGTCGCCACAGAGAGCGGAGGAGTTCCGAACCAGGAAGTAGTTAGTTCGCGGGGCGCTCCTCTGCGGAAAACTCGCAATATCTGATGAAATCACGGAAGTGAGTGCAAAAAACAAAGTGTATCCTCACGATGTTATCCAATGTCAGTTCCGGGATCCGCACAATAACACAGTCAGTTTGCAGACAAGTTAAAGAAGCAGCACCAAAATCATAGCAACAAGGTAGAAAATCACGTAGATAATCACATATATTCAAACCGCCTGAGGCTGAAGATAGATGTGGCGATGGAATCGAAAGCTGGCATGGGCACACTTGGACCTTCCAGGTGTTTTGGACTCCAACTCCCACCATTCCTCGAGGCCTCAGGCCCTTTCCTCCCCTCAGCCACTTAAGCAGGAAAGGGCCTCAGGCTGTTAGGAATGGTGGGAGTTGGAGTCCAAAGCACCCAGAGGGCCGAAGTTTTCCCATGACTGACAGCTGTTGAGCAAGACCTTCGCGTGTGTCTTTCTGCCATTCCTGCCAGGATATCTCTGTTGCGTTCATCGAAACAGGCCCAAGTTTCACACTAAGTGAGTGTATAAATACATTTACAAACATATTAACTATATGTATTACTGTGTTAGAGTGTCGTTTTGTGTCATTTTGGTTGGTGGTGTGCACCAGGATTTGGGAAATGTAGAAAGTGTGCTGCGGCTCAAAAAAGGTTGAAAAACACTGCTGCAACCAGCCAGAACTGATCACCCAAAGATTGACTCTTTGGTTCCACGATTATCAATCTATCACTAATCTGATAAAAATGGCTTCATTCCCTGGATCTATACTTAAGAAAAGTAACTTACCCAACGCGGCTCCAGGTCTAGAAATACTCATCTCAGTGAAATCACTTGCAAATCAGTGAGGGAAACAAGATTCGCTTTTCAAGGATCTTCATGCCAACAGCCCTAATTTGCATAAACAGACACCGACAAAACTCCTCCAAACCTTTCATTACGTTATCATTTCATTTCCATTTCCATATACTTCAACAGGTAGATTAAGAGTTAGATTGTATTTTTAGAAGAAGAAGAAGAAGAGCGCAGTTAATAAGGAAGGAGAGAGCTTCCTTTCCCATTAAAATCTTTGATGGATGAACAATAGAACACATCAAGAGCATCACAAATGGGTATCAAACTTCAAGGAGAGCTGAGACAGGTAGAGGTGGGATACGGCACCTTCTGGAACAGGCAGGGGCGGTCCTACCGGTAGGCAAAGGACGCCGCTGCGTGGGGCGCCATCTGGGTAAAGGGCGCATTCCCCCGCCCGCCAGGCAGCGTCTGGCCGATGTTCCGCGGCCAAAGAGGAGCCCGACGAGTAGTAGCGCTGCTGCGGAGATGCCGAGGAGAGCGGCGTGTTGGAGCGCAGGAAGAGGTTGCTCGTGCCCCCGCCGGTGCGGTAAGAGGCAGGGAGACCCCCAGGGAGGAAGAGGAAGCGCTGAGGAAGTGCGAGGAAGAGGAGGAAGCAGCGCCCACGCGGGGGGAGGGAGAGTAGGAGCCCCGGCGCGGGGCTGAATGTGCGGCGGTAGGAGGTGGAGGCACGGAGGAGGCAACACCCCGCCCTGCAAAGAGGCCGCCCTCTGGCTCTTCCCTTTGGCCCGGCATGGCGCCCCCGATTCCGCCCCTTCTTCTCCCCCAAAATTAAGGCGGATTCCGAGACCCCTTTTGCGTCAGAAGAAGGGGCTCTTTCCCCACCCATAATGTTTTTTGGGGGGGGGGGGTCAAAATAATGTTCGATTACCATTTAAAATTACCTTAGACCGCCCCTGGGAACAGGTTATTCACTCTTCGTGAGTTGGTCTGAGGCTGGCCTCCAAGGAGGAACAGGCACAACTCTTCTATAGGTTTTAGACAAAACTTTTGCATGGGCTCCATTCATCCAGCTCTGTTATCCTGAATTTCGAAATGTGAAACACCCCAAAATTACCTATGTGGGTGACTAAGATTTACTTTCTTGTGGTTCAGTGTACAACAACTTTGCTTCGTGCAAAAAATTATTTAAAATATTAGGTATAAAACTATCTGTGCAAGATGTGGGGGGGGGGGTGTTGGTCGTGTCAGGAGTGACTTGAGGAACTTCAAGTCGCTTCTGGTGAGAGAATTGGCTGTCTGCAAGGATGTTGCCCAGGGGATGCCCGGATCTTTTGATGATTTACCACCCTTGTGAGAGGCTTCTCTCATGTGCCCGCATGGAGAGCTGGAGCTGACGGAGGGAGTTCATCCGCACTCTCTTCGGATTCAAAACTGTGACCTGTCGGTCTTCAGTCCTGCCAGCACAGGGGTTTAACTTGGAACCTGTCAGCAACTCGGTCGACCTGCTGGTGGAGGCTTGGAACTCGGGCTCTCCAGAGCACTAGACGAGATCGCTCCCAGACGCCTTCTCCGACCCCGCAACAATTGCTCCCCTTGGTTTACCGAGAAATTGCGGGTGATGAAGCGGGAAAAGAGACGGCTAGAGGGCGTGTGGCGAGAGATCCGTGACAAAGCGAGGAAATTGACTTATAAGCTATTTAAAGAAGCTTATGAGAATGCTATCAAGGAGGCAAAAAACCTATACTATGCCTCCTTGATAGAGTCTGCCAGCTCACGCCCAGCCAAATTGTTTAGTATTATTCGGTCTCTGACGACGGTCCCTACCATCCCAAATGTTAAGGATTTGACCCCTTCTGCTGAGATTTTTCAGAGCTTTTTTGCAGACAAGATTTTGCTGCTCCGCCGGGATCTCCCGGCCACGGTTGATACAGTAAGTGAACTTGAGACTCTGTGGCCTCTCGGTGGGCCCACTCTCGACCGGTTCCATCAACTGGACGTAGAGGCTGTCGATAGGATCATGACTGCAGCTAGACTTACCACCTGCTCCCTTGACCCGTGCCCCTCCTGTCTGCTGGGAGGTGTTATGCGGCCCCCTGCTGGAGATAGTCAACCGCTCCCTTGAGCAAGGAGTGTTCCCAGGGGGGTTGAAAGAGGAGGTGGTGCTGAGGATGGACGGCCGTCCAGACTCTGTACCCGATTGTTTCCAACAATGCCTTGAATCCGTCGCTGGTTGCCTACGAGCCAGTCGGCTGAGAGTAAATCCATCTAAGATGGAGATCCTCTGACTGGGTCATCCAGATGGGTTCGGGCTCCAGCTCCCTACTCTGGACGGCGAGGCTCTACGCCCATCGCACCTAGTAAAGAGTCTGGGGGTCCAGTTAGATCTACTGCTGACAATGGAGACTCAGGTCTCCGCTGTCAGCAGATCCGCCTTCTTCCACCTGCGGCAGGCTAGGCGGCTGGCACCCTACTTCAGTGACCTAGCCACGGGTCCAGTCATGTCCGACTCTGGGATTCTGGTGCTCATCTCCATTTCTAAGCCAAAGAGCTGGCATTGTCCCTAGACACCTCCAAAGTCATGTGGCCACTGGCATGACTGCATGGAGCACTGTTACCTTCCCACCAGAGCGGTACCTATTGATCTACTCATATTTGCATGTTTTCGAGTGGCTAGGTTGGCAGAAGCTGAGGCTAGTAGCAGGAGTTCACCCTGCTCCCCGGATTTGAACTGCCGACCTTTTGGTCAGCAGGTTCAGCAGCTCAGCGGTTTAACTCACTGTGCCACCACGGACTCCAGTACCGTATATGAAATAAATATTGTGGTTAGGCTTAGGCCCCATCTCCAAGATACCTCGCTATGTGCAAAAACATTATGTGCAAAAGTAGGTATACCCAAATCCAAAACAGTTCTTGACCCAAGCAATGTCAGATGAGAGATATTCAAGCTGTGCCTCAGGTTTCCTGACTGGCTCGAAGGATGAAATGGTATAGAAAGGGTCTGAAACAGAATAAAAGAACCCACACCCCGAGTCTCTGCTTTCCATCCTCAGTGCACCTAGACATGTAGGTGAGCATTAGGTTTAAGACATTAATGCCAAATTCTTATTGAAGCACTAGACTTTAATTTCCTTTTGTTTGCAAGGGCTGAGAGTCATGGCGAACCTCTCTTCGAGCAATACCTGTCAAAGGAAAGTGAAATTGCTAAAAGCAAAGCACACAAGTATGTGTGCGCACTCCATTGCTGCAAAGGAACCCAAACTGTATTTTCTCCCAGGATTCCATAGCACAGAGCCACATCGGTTAAAGTGGTGTCAAACTGCACCAATTCTCCAGTGTAGATGCATTGGCTGTCCTCCTTCCTCTGGAACCGCTCGCAGCGAGTGAGGAGGGGTAGGGATGTCTCCGGGGGTTCCCCACTTTGCTGTGGGGTTCCCCAAGGGGCAATCCTGTCCCCTCAATTATTTAACATCTATGTCCGACCACTTGCTCGGCTGGTCCGTAGTTTTGGGCTGGTGTGTGACCAATATGCGGATGACACCCAGCTCGTTCTGGGGATGGAGGGCAGGCCCGGAACCGTGCCCGATAATTTCCATCTGTGCCTTGAAGCCGTTACTGGATGGCTGCGAGCCAGTAGGTTGGAGGTGAATCCAGCTAAGATGGAGATCCTGTGGTTGGGTCGTCTGGGTGGGGTGGAGATCCAGCTTCCTCTCCTGGACGTCATGATATTATGTCCGTCGTCGACAGTTAAAAGTCTTGGCGTCACTCTGGACTCTCGACTGAAGATGGAGACGCAAATCTCTGCCGTCAGTCGAGTTGCTTTTTTTCATCTCCATCAGGCAAGGGAGCTGGCTCCCTACCTCTCCCACCACGACCTAGCCACGGTGGTCCAAGACACGGTCATCTCGAGACTAGACTACTGTAATGCTCTCTACGTTGGCCTTCCTTTGTCGGTGATCCGGAAACTGAAGCTGGTCCAGAACGCGGCAGCTAGACTGTTGGCTGGCATCGTGACGACCAGCCACATAACACCTGTCTTGCGGGAGCTGCACTGGTTACCAGTGGAACACCGGATCACCTTCAAAGTGCTGGTACTGACCTTTAAGGCCTTGAACGGTCTGAGGCCAGTGTACCTTAGGGATCGCCTTATCCCATACTGTCCTGCTAGGCCACTACGTTCAGAGGTGGGTCAACTCCTAGAGGTGCCCGGTGCTAAAATATACCATCTGACGGCCACAAGAAGGAGGGCCTTCTCAATAATTGCCCCCACCCTGTGGAACGCACTGCCTTCCGGAGTCCGTGCCCTTACGGACTTAGTAGCAGTCCGGAAGGCGTGCAAAACCCTCCTGTTTCGGCAGGCCTTTGGGTACTAATGCTGAGATTTGTAGGCTACTCCGCCTCCTTGCATTGTTTTTGCCGATGTAGTTACACACACCTTTGCCACCGGTTTGCTGTGTATCATACTTATTGTATTTTACTGTGTTTTTATGTGTTTTATGGTGTTTTTATTCTGTTTTTAATCCTGAATTTTGGTGTAAGTCGCCCCGAGCTACCCGGGAGTGGCGACTCACAAATTTGAATAATAAATAAAATTACTTTAAAAAATTAATAAATCCCTGGGATCTCTTCTCTAGTCTGGGGAGGGAAGAATCTCATGATGAGAAGCATCTCTTTGAAATAACGGCTGGCTCTCTGTCAAGGGTGCTTTGAATGCAATGTTCATGCTTCTTGCAGGCGGTTCGACTGGATGGCCCACAAGGTCTCTTCCAACTCTATGATTCTATAATGTTTTCATCTATATCTCTTTATGTGCGTTTGCATGAATGCAATTGGACCAAGGAGGATCAGTGCTGTTCGTGTTATTGGACCTCACGGCAGCTTTTGATACGGTAGATCAGTGTTTCCCAACCGCTGTTCCCCGGCACAGTAGTGTTCCGTGACGGATCAGCTGCTGTGCCGCGAAAACCTCTCCCCCCCCCCCCACTTTCTTCCCCCTCCTGCCAAACTCCTGCTGCTGCTGCTTGGAGGAGGAGGAGGAAGGGCCGGGCGGCGAAGAAGAAGAAGGGGCCGGGGTGCTGCCTCCTTCGGCCGTTTCCCCAGCCAGCCAGCCTCCAATCGAGGGAGTCCGGGAAACGGAAGCGGAAGTGAGGAGTGCATAGGGTTGCCACTTTTTGATATAGAAATAAGGGACATTTACCTAAAAATGCGGGATTTTTCGCAAAAAAGGGGGACACTTTGTAAATAAATAAATAAATATTCATAAATAAATAAATAAATATTCATTCATAATAAATATTCATTCATAAATAAATAAATATATAAATAAATATTCATTCACTTCAACTCCCACCATTCCTAGGCGCCTTCCTTTCCCCCCTCGGCCGCTTAAGCTCTAGGGAAAAGGGATGAGGGGGAAAAGGAAAGGACCTGGGGCTGTTAGAAATGGGGGGAGTTGGAATCCATAACACCTGGAAGGTCCCGGGTTGGCCCGTGCGTGGCCTAGAGCACGAGGCTGTGGCCTCAAGGCTCACCGGTCGTAGAGGTGCAGCAGGGGACGCAGCTTGGGGAGGAGGGCGAAGTGGAGCTTCGGCATTGGCAGCCACCTCGGCGTTGGCAGCCAGCGGCTGGGTCTGGGGTCCGAGGGGCGCGACCAAGAAGGTCGGCACGCAGGTGGCCAAGCGCTCCCAGAGGGCTCCTGGGGTGATGCCATCCAGCTCCTCCAGCGCTACCTCCTCCAGCGCGGGCGTGTCCGGAAGGAGGGATGCCGGCAGAGTGCCAATAAGCAGAGTGTGCCGCGCGCCACAAGTGACGTCCCCGTCCTGTGCGTGCTCTCTCTCTCTCAGGAGGAGCGAAAAATAAGGGACAGCAGCTGGAAATACGGGACACCCAAAAAAGGGCCAAAATACGAGACATATGGGAACCCTAGAAGCGCATTCCAAGTGCAGATGCAGGAGATGCATATATATATCTCTCTCTGCTCCTGACTCCCCCCTCTCTCTTTCCCCTCCCCTCCCTCTCTCCCCTTTCCCCTTCCCCTTTCCTCTTCCTCCTCGCCTTCCTCTTCCTCCCACCTTGGAGTTCCTCTTCCTCCTCCGCCAGCTCCCGGGCGACCTTGGTCACCGTACCCACCTTAATGCCGGTATTATCCGAGGAGGGAGGAGAGAGAGAGAGTTGAGGAGGTTGAGGGGCAGGAGAGAAAAGGAAAACCCGGTGGGTGTCCTTCTAGGACGAGCTGTATACCCCCTCCTCCTCCCTTCCTCACAACTGCGTCTCTCACTCACTGCGCTGTCTCGCGCACATGCTCCCTTCATGAATTCTGACCTGTGGTGTGCAACCAGCATAGGGTCCCAGCTATCATACTTTTGCCCAGCAAGGCAGTGTGGGGAATGTAGTTTAACAGCAGGGCCTTTTGCAACCTCTTCTCTACCGTTGGGGGCCTGGCCTTCGCACACTAAAGCAATGGCTGTGCTTAGCCATGCCCACCACGGCCCTCTTTGCATCGCCGGGGGAGGGGAACCAGGAAATTTAAAAACTTTTTAGGCTTTACCAAGGTTGCTTAATGGTTCTGAAAATAACCTTGGGAGACATTGAACATTATGGAATATTTCCGATAAAAAGGTTAGTGGTTCAAATTCGGATTTGCCCCTCCCACCTTTCCTGCACAGTTCAAAACTGCTTCGGAAGTCAAAAATCGGAAGTTTTTTTAATGACTTTTAAGCTCTTCCAAACGAACCTATCCAACCCTAGTAGGAATATTTATTTATTTATTTATTTATTTATTTATTGTTTTGATTCGTATACCGGAGGAGGAATAGAAGCCCCAAGGTGGGAGGAAGAGCAAGGCTACTTATTTCCACAGCCTTATTGACTACTACAGACTATTCAGGGAGAGGGGGGTACTTGGCCTATTTTCCCTCTCTTATCTCAAACCTTTCCAGGAAGCCTTTCTAGATTTTGGGGTGTGGAACCTGAAAGCTCGGGGCCTAAAATGCTTCTAGCCCTACAACCACAGCCTTGACCGAGGAAGACCTTGCGTACTTTATAGACCCGTTTGTTTCTCCATCTGTTGAAAGAGTTTTGGGTCAACAGACGTTCACCGAGATCCCGGCTGAGCTGAAGTCTGACAGAGTTAGAAGTTGCTGCATTTTTTAGTATTGCATTCAAGTCAAACACAAATCTCAGGAGCAGATAAATCCATAATTTCACCTGGCGCTTCACCTCAGATGACTTTGTGATAACAGGAGTCAGATCAAGTCTGCCGGGGCTTCCAGGGCCCATGCCCCTTTGGAGCACAGCGAGAGCCTTTTGAAGGGGAGGGAGGAAAGAAAGAAAGGAAAGAAAGAAAGAAAGAAGGCCCTCTCTCCTTTCTCATGAAAGGAAAGAGAGGGATTCAGCAAGGAAGGGAACAAAACGCCGTACAGAAATAACGCTAGATTAAATGCTGTGTTGAGGTCGCAAAGGTGCCAGGTAGTATGCAAACCTGTTTCCCCAGAAGTGTGGAAATGATGTTAACAATAGAAAAGAATAGAATAACCGTCATTGTACAATTAAATTAAATGCTTCATCCAACACACACCCGTCCCTCCACACTCCAACCACCACCACCACCACACAGCTCCCAATGCCACATCCGTGTGAAACCATGGACCTCAATAGAGATGAAAGCTCTCTCTTGGTCTGTTTGTCCTTGTCGCCCTGTGTGCTGTTCCAGCCTAGTCAGCTCAGTGGTCAGAATCAAGCACCGGGGGTCCCAGCTGATCAGGGTCAGCTTGAAGATGAGGAATGGCCAGATGGGTATGAGTCCCATCCGGGCTTTGGATTACAATTTACTCTGAGGTGCGAGTTTCCGCACGGAACCCTTTGCCGGCTACACCGCGACGCTCTGCAAAAGTGGGGAAGTTATCCAGCGGCTCTCCGCTCCCTAAACTCCCCCACCACACTGAAGAGAGCAACCGGGGACTTGCCTAACGCATACAATAGCCCCAAAGAGTTTGCCAACAGTGCAGGGACAACCTCACCCCGTTCGAGTGTGTCCCCGGCCGATAACAGGGGCGTCCACTCAAACTCTCTGATCCACCACGCATGGGCATTTGCCCTGGCGGACCCCATGGCGCGGACTTTAGACAGAACAAACTTTGCCTCTCTGGGACGCAGTGAGCGTATCGTAACCTTGTGTAGACCGTATATTATGAACATGTGTTGACCTTAATTCTGTGTAGACGTCTGTATATCTGTGCTGACCGACTTTATGTGTAGTTCTATTTGCATTTGTGCTGACCTAATATACTATTGTGTAGACCTGAGCTATTTAGCATTCTTTTGGCCTCTCTCCAGTTCTTTGGGACTGTTCCTTGTATTTCCGGTTTTGGACAACTTCTGCCCCCATATATTGTTCAGCTGAAATCCCCATCCTCCTTCAGGCTACCTTATAGTGGCCCAATGAATTTCTTAGGCAAGGAATACATAGAGGTACGAACTTTGGCCAGTTTCTAGGTATCAATTGGCAGTCTCACATCCAGGTACAAACCAGGGCTGACTGTGCTTAGATTGTAAAATGGGATGTGGTGCTTTGGCTCCTACCATATACCAGATATCTATGCCATGCATATACTATATACCATCTCCCATTTGGTCACTAACCCTCGGTCCTCAATCTCTTGTAAATTGTTATGGCAATCAAGGTGGCGTCCCGTCCCCCCTATTTTCTTCCTCTTTGGTTCATATGCTTTCTATATTGAGAAGAGTTAATGAAGGAGACCTACGTATGAATAATTAAATAAATAAATAAATAGGCAGCTATGCATCGTGCCTAATTATGGCCTTTGAATTTTAAGCTGGTGCAATTAAAGCAGAGATAAATATTGACAGACGTCTGTGACATAAATGCCATCTCCCTTGAAAAGAGCTAAATGGTTAGATTATACCCCCCAAAATGGAAAAACACTAGAGAGAGAGAGAGAGAGAGAGAGATCCAGGATGTCAATCAAGCCTCGATTCGATTTCTCCCTGGGATCAGAGAACTTTCCTCCCTTTTCAAAACACATTGAATCAGCTGGAGAATCATTTATAAAACATGAATGCGCCGTGCGCGTTTCCCCCGACTTGAGTGCTTTTCTCCATTATGGGCAAGAACAAATAAATAGCTTAGGAACCTTGATTAAAATGTAGCCGTGAAATTCCAGAGGAATTAGAGGACTTGAGGGGGGACACCTTTTTCTATTGTTTCCAAATTTAGAAACACTGGGCTTATGGGGATGCGGAAGGCTTTGCCACCGCAAGGAAAATGTTAAAAGGAAAGGATGCACTGGCTAGATATTCTGTTAAATGTATTTTTGATGTCCAAAGTAGAGAGATGTCTCCCACTCCCCCCCAACCCCTCAATACAAATGCAGCTTCAAAGAGGTGAGTTCCTCAGGACCCCAACAGGGATGAAGATGTTAAAAACTCCCCCCCTGCGATTCCTCTGAACTTATTAATGATCACCTTTTCTACCTTTAGCTTATACAATTTGCATTTTTAAAAGCCTGGCACCTAAGATTCAGAACCTCTTGTAGATGAGTCCTTGAGCAGGGGGGGTCTAAGGTAATTTTAAATGGTAAGCGAACATTATTTTGGCCCCCCCCCGTTATTTTGCCCCCCCCAAAAAAACCTTATGGGTGGGGGAAAAGCCGCTTCTTCTGACGCAAAAGGGGTCTCGGAAGCCACCTTAATTTTGGGGGAGAAGAAGAGGCGGAATCGGGGCGCCATGCCGGGCCAAAGGGAAGAGCCAGAGGGCGGCCTCTTTGCAGAGTGGGGTGTTGCCTCCTCTGTGCCTCCACCTCCTACCACCGCACCTTCGGCCCCGCGTCAGGCTCCTACTCTTCCCCCCCCCCCCCGCATGGGCGCTGCTTCCTCCTCTTCTTCGCGCTTCCTCAGCGCTCCCTCTTCCTCCCCGGGGGTCTCCCTGCGCTCTTACCGCACCGGCGGCGGTGGCACGAGCAACCTCTTCCTGCGCTCCAGCACGCTGCTCTCCTCGGCGTCTCTGTAGCAGCACTACTACTCGTCGGGCTCCTCTTCGGCCGCGGAACATCGGCTGGACACTGTCTGGTGGGCGGGGGAATGCGCCCTTTACCCAGATGGCGCCCCATGCAGCTGCGTCCTTTGCCTACCGGTAGGACCGCCCCTGTCCTTGAGCGATGCTGAAAGCATGGAGGTTGAAGCTAGGAGGGCAAGGTGGGTTACTCGAGAGCTCAGATGAGGAAGGGGAGAGGAAGGGAATCCAGCAAATCCTTAGTGAACCTACTGACGAGGGTTCCTTTGAGGGTTTCTCTGGGGATGATGGGTCTGACCATGATGACCCAACTATGGGAAGTGGGGATGGGGATTCGGAGGATGTGTCTCCAGCCTGTAACTCTATCGAAAAAAGAGATCAGATGAGTCTGGCATGACTTGTTTTTGATAAATCCGTGTTGATTATTAGCAATGACCGCATTTGTTTCTAAGTAGCCAGTAGGTTGAGGGCGAATCCGGCTAAGACGGAGATCCTGTGGCTTGGTTGCCCGGGCGGTGGGGATGTTCAGCTTCCGACCCTGGACAGCATGACGCTATGTCCGTCGTCTTCCGTTAAGAGCCTCGGGGTAACCCTGGACCCTCTGCTGTCGATGGAGGCCCATGTCTCCACCGTCAGCAGAGTGGCATTTTTTCCACCTTTGCCAGGCGAGGAAGCTGGCCCCCTACTTGTCCCGTCGCGACCTGGCCACAGTGGTCCAAGCCACGGTCATCTCAAGGCTAGACTACTGTAACGCTCTGTACATTGGCCTTCCTCTGTCAGTAATCCGGAAACTCAAGCTGGTGCAGAACGCTGCAGCCCGACTTCTTGTGGGGACCTCGGTGAGCTGTCACATCACGCCAATCCTGCGCGAACTGCACTGGCTCCCCGTAGAATGCCGGATCACCTTCAAAGTGTTAGTCTTGACTGTTAAGGCCTTACATGGTCTGGGGCCAGTGGACCTGTGGGACCGCCTCATCCCGTATTATCCCACCAGATCGTTGCGTTTTGAGGAACAGAACCTTTTGGTCATTTCCTCCCCCAAAATGTATCGCTTGACGGCAACCCGTCGGCGGGCTTTCTCAATAGTGGCTCCAACGCTCTGGAACCTGTTGCCTGCTGACATTCGCGCCATGCAGAACATCCTTCCATTTCGGAAAGCACTGAAGACCTTGCTCTTCCAGCAGGCGTTTGGAGCCGGATGAGCTGTAGCCCTCGTTACTCGCCGCCATATTTGTTTATCTGTTTTATCCTGTGCCACACTTCGCCCAACTGTGGCTTTTATGTCGTTTTATTGTATTCTAGCTGTACCCGGCACGCATTGCTGTGCCCTATTTAGGAGATGCGAGAAAGTCTGAGTATGTAAGGGTTGGAATTGATGGTACTTATGGTCTTGGTGGGGTCATGGCTGTGTCGTTGTGGGTTGTTCTGGTGGGTGGGATGTTGAAGTCCTATGGAGTTGTCGGTGTGTGGTGTTGCTGGCGTTCTGCAGAGCTTGTGGATATACAATGTTTTTTGTCTTTCCGTCTGCTGTGTTGATGTCGAGGTTCTGTGGTTTCCCAACTCTGGAGCACGCTACGTAGAGTTGTCCGTGGGAGAAGCATTCTGTGTCAAGGTGTATGCCACAGATTTGTAGTGTTTGTCCTGGAGCCTTGTTTATGGTGATGGCAAAAGCTAGTGTAGTGCAGTGTCTTTCTGTTCTGGTGTTTGTTCTGCCTTTTTTTGTGTGATGTACTGTATGTAGTGTTGCGAGTGAGTCGTCCGATGCTGTTCTTTTTAGGAGGCATGGCTTGTCTTTTGGGTCAGCTTATGCCTGTGTGGAAGGAAGGAATGGCATACAAATGGGTTGAGCATGAGACGCAAGGTTGTGTTATGTGCGTATTGTGTTGTGTGTAGGTATTACTTTTGTGTTATTCTGGGGGTATGTGTTTGTCAGTGGTGCCTGTGTCCCTGGTGCCCTATTTGTCTCCCTCCTAGATCTTGACCGTGGCAGTTTAAGCCTCAACTGAAATCACACAGCATTCTAAGTGGCTTTGCCCACCGTTACTATGGTAACTGATGTTGGCCAATGGGTTTCGCTGGCTGCCGCAGAGGATGCTGGGAAATGTAGGTTTTTTGTATCGTTGTTTTGGGGGCCTTCTAGATTTTGGGGGGGAAAGTTTCTGTGCTAAAAACCTTCCTTGCCTGAGGCCTATTTGTGTTGGCAAGTTTGGTGTCTCTGCCTTGGAAGGTTTCTCTGTCTCTGTCAGTCGTTCGACGATGGGACCTCCTTTATATAATAGATTTAGATGTGTTTTATTGTGTTTTAATGCTTTCATGTACGATTGTTTTTATGAATATGCTGTGAGCTGCCCCGAGCCTTTGGGGAAGGGCGGCAGATAAGTATGAATAAATAAATAAATAAAGAGAGTGGGGTACAGTCTCGCGAAAGCATTATACACTAATATCACTGGAGTCTAGGCTGAAGCCTAGAATAGGGTGATATTAAAAGGCTACGGCACAAAATACGATTTAGAAAGAAAAAGGGTTAGGAGGAAATAAAACTACAGCTCCCAGGATGCCATAGCATTGTGCCATGGTGGTGTCAAACCGCATTAATTCTACAGTGTAGATGCACACCAAGATTCCATTTTGACGTTATAACTAGAGCCTTGAAAAGTCCCTTTCTTGGCCGATTGCCACCAGAATTCCCCAACCAGGAAGGCCACTCAAAAATGATGGACTAAATATAACATTCCCAGGCTATTTCGACATGATCTTGTATTTCTTTTGAGCACCAAGAAGTGGTTTTTGGCTGCAACGTGGCACACCAGCAGCGCATGGCTTCCAAACCTGGTCTTCAGGCCATCGTTTTGATTAGCACTGGTGTATCAAAGCTTAACTTAAATAGCAATCTCTGACCTGAATCATATTGTTATTTCCAACTGCAGTAATCCCGTTGGATCAATGGGATTTAGCAATGAGTTGACTCATTGTTTAACAATGGATTAAATAGGTCTATTGTAGCTGGGATTAAGCGAAAAGCTCCAGGCTTCCATCTCCCTCCGTCCCTCCCTCCCCAAATGTGGATTTTGCTTTGTGATGTCTTTGTAATGTGTGATTTTATTGGCATGAGATCTTGGGTTGATCCGAGACAGCGACATTTATCACAAAATGATCTTCCACCCGCTTTCTAAAAATCAGCCATTTAAACATGATGAGATCTCTAACGCAAACGTAGAAGGCTTCAACGATGTTGGGAATTAGCAATAATTCAGTCAAGAGAGAAAGGAGGTTGCCATTTTTTGGCCTGATTATATATTGACATAATAAATAACTGTCACATATATTTAAAACTGCCATTTCGGGATTTTAATTATGTCATCTCCAAATAACTTCTCCTCCAAAGAAAGCTGAAGTGACAGCTTGCAGTTTGAAGGAAATGAAACACGACGTCGGCTCGTTTTTCTATTCCTCCTAGAGCAAAGAATTAATTTTCCTCTTCTTGACAAGAAAGTATTTTAATTAGAAATTATTTCTGATTGCGTCCTCCGTCCCCAACCCCCTCCCCACCCGCTCCTCTGCAACGCGGACAGGACTGAAGTTGATTCAATGGAGTCTGTGAATATTTACTCTATCAGTACATATTGCCTTTGAGGCCATGTACAGAAGTTACACTAAAGAGTTGCTGTGGGAATCAGGGATATTGAAAGGCATGAGAATAGTTTCACCAATGAAGCCTCCTGTCGTCTGAGAAGATAACATCCAGGGGCCGTCTAAGGTGATTTTAAATGGTAAGCGAACATTATTTTGGCGGCCCCCCAAAAAACATTATTTTGCCCCCCCCCTCCACGCATGCCCAGAAGCTCCTGTGCGCAGGCGCAGAAGCCTGTCAACACAGCACTCCGTATTTGGCACACCCACCACCCGCCTGCCCAGAAGCTCCTGTGCGCAGGCGCAGAAGCCTGTAAATACAGCACTCCCTATTCGGCACACGCCCCCCCTCTGCGCATGCCCAAAAGCTCCTGTGCGCAGGCGCAGAAGCATGTAAACACAGCACTCCCTATTCGGCACACCCCCCTCTGCGCATGCCCAGAAGCTCCTGTGCGCACGCACAGAATCCTGTAAACACAGCACTCCCTATTCAGCATGCACCCCCCTCCGTGCATGCCCAGAAGCTCCTGTGCGCAGGCGCAGAAGCCTGTAAACACAGCACTCCCTCTTCGGCACACCCCCGCGCATGCTCAGAAGCTCTTGTGCGCAGGCGCAGAAGCCTGTAAACACAGCACTCCCTATCCGGCACATGCCCCCCCTCTGCGCATGCCCATAAGCTCCTGTGCACAGGCGCAGAAGCCTGTAAACACAGCACTCCCTATTCGGCACGCCCCCGCGCATGCCCAGAAGCTCCTGTGCGCAGGCGCAGAAGCCTGTAAACACAGCACTCCCTATTCGGCACGCAGGGAGGTTTGCTATGGTGTGGCGTCGGAGCGCACAAGGCCCAAAAGCGGAACATCGGCCGGACGCTGTCTGGCGGGCGGGGGAATGCGCCCTTTACCCAGATGGCACCCCACGCAGCAGCATCCTTTGCCTACTGGTAGGACCGCCCCTGATAACATCTATGCAACTAAAACCTTTTGGGATTTGCTGGCTCTTAAGCTCAGCTAAGAGTGTTGAAGCTTAGATGATCTACATAAAGGTTGGTTTTGAAGCACAAATGTCCTTCTTGAAGCTCAGAGCTCAATCTTTTGGGCATCCAATGGAAAGGCTAGTAGTACGTATTGATTGTATCAGCTTTTGGGGGTTGATCTATGCATTTTTCTTTTTTACTACCTCCTTCCTGCACCAATCTGTCAACTACAGAGATCCATGCACTTTGTCCTCTAAAACGTCACACTCTATTTTGAAATTACATGTCATTTTATAAGGTTACAGATTCAAATTTCGAACTTCCCACCCCCAGACCAGCTTTGTGTTGATTGGATGGAATCGCTGGGGCAGCTGGAGTTTGGTCCAATAGTGAAACAGTGCCACTTCCGTTCTGGCAAATGGGGAGCGAGGAGCAGGAATGTGTTCAAGACAAAGCAGCTGGAGTTTCCTTGAGTTGATTTGTCCATATATATGTTAATGAATCCAAGCCCCTGACCTTTCGGGTCAGAGAAAAGTCTTTTGTTCTTCTGTGGGAAATGGGAACTGTCCTTAGTGACCTCTTCCTGTTGACAAGAGGTCACTACAGATCTTTTCATGAGAGTTTTAGTCTTTTGGATGGTAAACAAGTGAAAAAACCATAGCCATGTGCCAGTTTCCAAGGCTGGCAGGGGTGACTGTTTATGAAATATAGAAATAGTTTTGCCTATTAATCAATAGCCCAAAGGTAGATGAATCTCAGAAGCCTTTGTCTATTAATTAGCAGAAACCAGTTTCGGCCCAAGGGGAAAGACCCTTTTTGGAAAGAGCTGGCTCCTGCTATTGTCATGCAAATGAGGCTAGTGGAGGGGCGATTGAATCACAAGCTTGCAGCTGGCAAGCCTTGCCCCAGGCAGCTGGCTAAAGGTAAACAGTGGCACTTTCATATTATTAAAAATTACATACATGGGGAAAACATGAGGGGAGATACATTGGGGTTTATGGGGAAAATATACCATCCTGATCACCCCTGCCTACCCACCAGAAAGATACACAGTTTATTAGATTCACAAAAGATAGCCCAAGAGAAAGGGGTCCTAGGCAGAAAGGGAAAAAGGCTTTGGGAATGAGCAAAAGTCCATAAGAGTAATGCAAATAACTGGGTGTATTCATAAAGTGTGGGTTACAGAGGTATTGTCATGTGGGACCATGGGAAGAGCCTTCGGTTCCCATGTGGGGGACAGATAGGGGATTATGGGATCACTTCCAGCCTGGTGTTCTTGGGAAAACTATGAATCCTTTGGTTTCAAATTGTATTCTACAGAGCCCAAGAGAAGGGGGGGTCACCTCCAGTATCAATATTTCTGAACTCTTTGTATTAAAACGTAGGTTTAATGGTGCACTGAGGGTTATCTTCCCCATCCCATTTCCTTCCTTCTCTCTCTCTCTCTCTCTCTCTCTTTCTTTCTCTTTTGAGTGAAAGGACAGCCTCCTTTTAATTTGAAATGATGGCGCACGGGGAGCACTCCATGATTGTCTTAAAATGTGGTTGTCAGAAACTCTATGAGCACTTTGACGGCAAAAGAACAATTACCTCTGAGTGGAGAGCTGTGGATTCAATTACGCGAATGTTTCGGCAAGGCAGCTACAAGGGAGTGGCAAGGCAGTCTTCCGGGAAAGGTGTAACTTAATTGAGAGGAGCGGGCGTAATTGTTTTAAGATGAAATGAACTTTCAAAGCTTTTTGAATCTGCAGGATCCTTTCTCTGAGGAGTTTATTAATTAATTAATTAATTATTCGTAAATATCTATCTATCTATCTATCTATCTATCTATTATATACTGCTCCATTCCCGCAGGCTTGGGGCGGCTCACACAATGAACATATGCAGTATTTCTACTAATAAGATGACAATAAAACATCAATACAACCACAATAAAACACAATAGTGAGCAACCTGGCTGCCGACCATTGGACTAGTTGAAGCTTCCAGGCAGTCTTCAAAGGCAGTCCCACCTAGAGTGCATTGCAGTAGTCTATTCGGGATGTAACAAGGGCATGGGCCACCATGGCCAAGTCAGACTTATCAAGGAATGGACGCAGTTGGCGCACAAGTTTTAATTGTGCAAAAGCTCTCCAGGCCACTGCCGAGACCTGGGGTTCCAGGCTCAGCGATGAGTCCAGGATCACTCCCAAGCTGCGAACAATTATGTCTTTCAGGGGGAGTGTAACCCCGTCTAACACAGGCTGTAACCCTAACCCCTGTTTGGCCTTACGACTGATTTACTGTCTGGATTTAGTTTCAATCTGTTTGCCCACATCCAGACTGACACAGCGGCCAAGCACCGGTTCAGGACCTGCAAAGCCTCCTTAGTGACAGGTAGGAAGGCGCGATAGAGCTGAACATCATCTGCGTACAGGTGACATCTGACCCCAAAACTTTGGATGATCTCTCCCAGTGGCTTCATGTAAAAAGTTAAACAACATGGGGGACAGTATTGATCCCTGTGGGACCCCACAAGTTAATGGTTGTGAGAAGGTATCCCCCAGCAACACCTTCTGGACCTTCCCTCAAGGAAGGACCGGAGCTACTGCAGAATAGTACCGCCAAGTCCGATGTCCACGAGGCATCCCAAAAGAATACCATGATCGACAGTCTCAAAGGTCGCTGAGACGTCTAGCAGAACCAACAGGGACACACTCCCCTTGTCTAGTTCCTGGCGAAGATCATCAAGGCGACCAAGATTGTTTCGGTTCCATGTCCCACCCTAAAGCCAGACTGTGCCAGATCTAGATAATCAGTGTCTACTAAGAATCCCTGGAGTTGTGAGACCACCACACATTCCAAGACTTTGTCCCAGAAGGGGAGATTGGAAACTGGCCGAAAGTGTTCAATTGGATGGGGTCCAGTGATGGTTTTTTCAACAGCCTCTTTTAGGCTTGCTGGAAATGTACCCTCCTGTAAGGAGGCGCTGATCACCACCTTCACCCACCCTGCCAACTCCCCTCTGGTTTGCTTTATCAGCCAGGATGGGCAGGGGTCTAGGATGCATGTGGTTGCTCTCGCCTCTCAAAGAATCTTGTCCACATCCTCGAGCTGCACAGATTGAAACCAATCCATTAAAACTGGAGAAGCAGGTGCTTGTGTTACATCCTCAGAGACTGCTGTTAATATGGGGTCAAAGCCAGAGCAGATCAAAGCGACTTTGTGTGCGGAGAACCAAGCAAATGCTTCATAGCGGGGTGTCAAGTTGTCAAGGATCCTGTCTTGGATGACAGGATTTAACAGACCTCTGACTACTCAGAACAGCTCAGCCGGATGGTTCTTTGCAGACGCAATATTGGGTGCATAGAAAGATTTCCTTGAGGCTTCTATTGCCGCGGCATATGCCTTTAGATAGGCATTTGATTTGACTCATTAGGCTTTTTCTGCCACATGCGCTCTAGTCTCCTCTTCATTCACTTCATCACTGCCAGCTCTTCGTTGAATCAAGGAGATGGTTTAGCTCAGCTACTCAAGAGGGGACATTCTGGAGCGATTGTGTCTATTGCCCTAGTAATTTTCCTATTCCAGCGAGTAACCAGAGCATCGACAGAATCACCAACCAAGGAGGCAGGGAAATCCCCAAGAGCCATCAGTAACCCATTTGGACCATAAGCCTCCTGGGGCAGACTATCCTAATAGGCCCTCCACCCCTACAGAGGTTTATTTATTTATTTATTATTTGGACTTGTACGCCGCCACTCCCCAAGGGCTCGGAGTGGCTCACAATCATGTAAAAACACAACAGAAGGAAAACAGCATATTGAACTAGACTAAGAAGGTTTTCCAGCTTAGCAATCAAAGCCTAGCCGGAAAAGATGGGTCTTGCAGGCCTTGCGGAAAGAGAATAGGTCCTGCATGGCCCACACATCACTTAGAAGGGTATTCCAGATTGACGGCGCTACTATGGAAAAGGCTCTGCACCGGGTCAATGTAAGACGAATTGCTTTGAAGGTCGGTACTTCAAGGAGGTTCTGTTGTTCGGAACGAAGTGACCTCTGGGGTTGATAGGGAAAGAGATGGGCCCTCAGATACAGCGGCCCCAGACCATGCAAGGTTAAAGGGTGCAGTGAGCCTAAACTTGATCAGGAAGTGGTCGGTTCATGGCAACAGAGAGATGGTTAACTCCTCTACCTTCCTCCCACCCCTGACAGAAAACCAGATCTAATGTGTGTCCAGCACAATGAGTGGGGCCTGATATCAATTGGGACAGCCCCATGGTTGCCATGGAAGACATGAAGTCCTGAGCCGCTCCTGATAGGGTGGACTCTGCATGGACATTGAAGTCCCCCAGCACTATAAGCCGTGGAGACGCCAATGCCAGGCTCGAGACCACCCCAGCTAGCTCAGGTAGGGAGACTCTAGTGCAGCGGGGTGGTCAGTACAATAACAGAATCCCTATTATAAACTATGTAAGTATGGAATGTAAACTTTTTTCCATGACAAGATAAGCTCAGTAGCTTACATTTTCATAACAGTGTTGCCTCTATCTGTTTCTGAAATCCTTTTTACAGAACAGATAAATGATTTTTGGATATTACACCAAGGCAGATAAATGTAATGTATCTAATATTTACCATAAATATTGATGATAGGGCTCCCTTTTAAAATACTAGCACCACCTAACTATCAAATGCCTCCCAAAAGGACAGACTCTATCTCAAAAGGAATCCTGCAATGCCTAGCGAAAAGCATATTCGGGTGTTTTGTGTATCCCTTTTTATTAACACAATGATGCCCATCAAGTCTCGGCACTTTCCATCTCAGGAACGCCAGGCACAATGTATTGAATCACTTTACATGTAAATACAAATACTATTCAAATATTGACAGCGCCTGGAATCTGATAGCTGCTGCTTTGAAATGAGCAAGAAAACATAAACCAAGATTTGAAAGTTAAATAAGCAAAAAGTTTAGGATGTATGCTGTAAGTAAGACACAGGAGAAGTGAATAAGGAAAATAAGAACAGCAAGACCAATAGCAAGGATGCAAACACAACAGCAAATAAAAGGATTTGCCTTTTCATATAGTTCTTTATTAAGTGGTGGAATTCAACGTCGCAGGATATTGTGGTGGCTAGCAATTAAACCCCCTCAATGACTAGAATATCTATATATATAAAATCCTCCATGTCATGGTTCCTGTCTTATAGACAAAGAAACCACACAAGGCAGAAACACAAAAACAGCCCACATACCCAGAAAACCTTACGAGGTATGTTTGCCAAAACACCCCTCCAGCCCAAAAAAGAGCCAACGGCCACAAATCCAAAAAAAGGACTACAACTCCCATGATCCCCCACACCACCTCCCTCTGGCAGTGTACAGCATCGGAATGTTAGTGGAGCTGACCAATTAGAGGCATTATGCAAATACTCCCTCAGTTAGAATGTAGGCTGGGAGCCCCCCCACCCCCTGGCAGTTTAGAGAGTCGGAATGTTGGTGGTGGTAGGGAAAGGAAGGGAAAGGAATGGAGGGACTGAGACAAGGGAGCAAGGACTGATACAGAAAGGGGAGGAATGGCAGGAAGGAGGGAAAGGAAAGGAGGGAAGGAAGGAAGGAAGGAAGGAGGAGGAAGAAAGAAAAGGAAGGAAGAAGAATGGATGGAAGGAAGGAAAGAAAAAGGAAGGAAGGAAGAATGGATGGAAGGAAGGAGGGGAGAAGAGAGGAAGGAAAAGGAAGGAAGGAAGGAGGGGAGGAAGAGGGGAGGAAGAAGGATGGAGGAAGGAAGGAAGGAAAGATAGAAGAAAGAAAAGAAGGATGGAATGGATGGAAGGAAGGAGGAGAGAAAAAGGAAGGGAAGGATAGAAGGAAGAAAAAGGAAGGAGGAGAGAAGAGAGGAAGGAAAAAAGGAAGGAGGGAAGGAGGGAGGGAAAAGGAAGGAAAGGATAGAAGGATGGAGTGAAGGAAGGAAGGAAAGAGGGGAGAAGAAAGGAACACAGAAACACACACATATATACATGCACAGAAATATACAAATATACACATGCACACATACATAAAAACACATGTACTTACACACATCAACACATATACATGCACATACATATACAAACACACATATACATAAGTACGCATACACATATACACATATACATAACTACACACAGTCCCCAAGTTTAAAAAAAATCCCACAGCAATGCGTGGCCGGGTCAGTTAGTATACTTATAGAGCAATGAGATACCATAAGAACCCCATATTTGCAAGGGACCCATTTCCAGCCACAGTTTCCTTAAACCACTACTGTCGTAGCTCAGAGACCAAGGAAGCCAAGCCCAGGAGTAAAAGGGGATAACAAAAGGTTTATTGAACAATAACTGGAAAAAGGACGGACAAAAAAAATAGCCAACTCGGCTCAAAATCCCTCAAAAATCCCAGGAAGAAGTCCCACAAAATAAATCAGCAAACAGCCCAAAACAAACACCAGACGTCTGTCTGCGTAGTCCAAAGGGAGAATCCAGAAGAGTGGTCGTAAATCCGGTCCAGAAATCCAAGGCAGGAGAAAGGCAGATGAAAAGGAGGAGACCGCCCAAGGCAATCAGGAGCTGAGTATACACGAATAGCACAAATCATAGCCCCCATAAAACACAGTGTCAGCCTCCCTCCATCTCATACAATACCAGGTTCTGTAGCAGGAACTCACGTAAACTCACCGGAGACCAAGACCTGCCTCAGGGACACACGGCAGGTAACTAAACAGAAAAGCACACATTGAATTCCAAACCCCCCACCTTTGCCCAAACATCAGCTAGAGCTGCCACAGCAGCTCACCCCAAGAACAAAGTGGAGAAATAGCCCATAACTCATGAGTATCTGGAAACAGGAACAAGGCACTTGATATCAGGAACACAGGAATGTCGGAAACAAGAACCAGACGTCAACTCTTTGACTGCCGCAAGTGCAGCCCCAAAAACCAATTTCTTATATAGCATTTAAACATCACTGTCTTCTGAAGACTCTCCTTGATCATGAGCACCAGCTGCTGCATCTCCTACAGCTGTTGTGCTCTGTGTTTGCCTCCACTCTTGCCAACGCTGTTGAAAACTTAGAGTATCCCAATCTGTTTCTGAAGCCCCAGAAGGCCAGTCTAAGTCACTGTCAAAGCCACAAAAGGTGTCAGAATTAGACTCTTCGTTACACACATCCCTTACTTCCTGAACCAATGTTGAGTCTAAATCAGTATCACTTTCATCTGACCCCATTTCTTCTTCCCCAGAAAAACCTTGGAAGCCTTCTGATTCAGAAGGTGCTCTTCAGTACGTCTCTGTGTGTGTGATTACCTGCCGGATCCTTTTCTCTGTTCCAACCCTTACAAACTAGAATCACTAGCAGCCCTTTTCCCTCCAGCTGCAGATTCTTGATCACCCAGAGCCTCACCCCAGTCCATACTATTGCTTGATGCTATTGACACAGCATCTTTCCCATTACTACTACTAGTAGTAGCTGAAGGCTCAATCACAACAACTACTATAGCCACTTATTTCAGGTCCCAGGATGCCAAAGAGTTGCATTGAAGGACCAAGGGATTCCTAGAGATATATCCTCTCTAGCAATTTGCCAAGTCCTCCAACACAACTCTGTGGTAACTTCCAAGGGAAACAAACCATAAAATTGCAAATAGCAAATTCCCAGAGAGACCCCCCCCCCCCCAAGCATGGGTTAAGTTCAATCACTGATATGGGTCCAGCAGTTATGGAAGCCTTACTGTACTGCGAGTGACTATATCTCTTGAGTTACAATTCTAATACATAACTGTGTTAGTATGGATCAATATGCAGAGGGTTCTTGTAGGACATTTTAGATTAACTGGGAGAAAGACGTTGATTGCATAAGCTTTCATAGACTAAAGTGTGTCTATTCTGGAGAATTAATGGAGATTGACACCACTTTAATTGCCTTCCTCCCATCCCTGACAGAAAACTAGATCTAATGAGTGGGTTGTTTCTGATTCATGGTGACCCAATCCTGTGGTTTTCTGGGACTGAAAGTGTGTGACTCAACCAAGGTCATCCAATGAGTTTCCATGGTCAAGCCAAGGTTTGAATCCCGGTCTCTAGAGTAATAGCCTAACACGGAAATCATTGCACCACCCTGACTGCCTGTGTTTTATGAGAATTCTTCTTCTGTTCTTTGTAGACGTATAAAAGGTAGCTCAAGACATCCAACCTTAGCACACAGCTTCCTCCATCGCCACCTTGCCGTGCTCCTCCGTATCTGTTGCTGGTAGGGAGTGAGTCATCTTATCTCATGATATTACAAGGCCCTTGTCGCCCATTCAGAAGCATCCCTGCAGTGCCCCACATCCTGCTTTGCAGCAGCTGCAGAGCTGTTTGGGCTGGAAGTCAGCCTGAAGAAAATGGAAGTCCTCTACCAGCCCGCACCACAGGAAGAACACCATCATCCCCACGTCAGCATAGGCACATCTGTGCTTAAGTCCGTTCAGCAGTTCATTTACCTAGGAAGCATCATCTCTTCAGATGCCAAGATTGACAAAGAGCTAGATCACAGATTACCAAAGGCATAGAGTGCATTCGGAAGGCATCACAAAAGAGTCTGGAGCAACAAGCACCTGAGAGCACCAAAATCAGTGTGTACAGAGCTATCGTACTGTCTGTTCTCCTCTATGGGTCTGAAACATGGGTCACCTATCGCCAACACCTACGACTCCTCGAACGCTTTCATCTTCGCTGTCTTCGCACAATCCTAAATATACACTGGACCGACTATGTGACGAATGTTGATGTCCTTGAGCAAGCAGGGATCACCAGCGTTGAGGCCACGCTATTGAGAACACAGCTGCGCTGGGCAGGGCACGTCTCTAGGATGGAGGACCACTGCCTCGCAAATATATTACTCCACGGTGAACTCGCCAAGGGTCAGCGCAAGAGAGGCACTCCAAAAAAGAGATATAAAGACTCCCTGAAACAACATCTCAGGCCCGGCCAGATTGATCACCAGCAATGGCCCACCCTGGCCTCACATCGGG
The DNA here is from genome assembly GCA_030556195.1 of Anolis apletophallus. Classification (NCBI taxonomy): domain Eukaryota; kingdom Metazoa; phylum Chordata; class Lepidosauria; order Squamata; family Anolidae; genus Anolis; species Anolis apletophallus. The sequence continues at coordinate 725,781 of JARBWK010000014.1, forward strand.
AGGCACGGAGACGCACTATCCACAATGCTGCGGCCTCTTTCGAGAAGACATGCCGAATGGGTCTCGAAGAGAAACGACAACGCAGAAAGAACCGCAACTTGGAAACAACATCACCCAAGGAGACTTTCTGCTGTGCTTTCTGCAACTGAACTTGCCTTTCTCAGATTGGCCTTTTAAGTCATCAACGCGCTTGTAAAAAGCATGGGATGAGTTCTTCCTAAAAATCTTCGTTCGCGAAGTAATGCCGAGAGAAAGAGACAAGGCTTGAGTATTGCCCAGAGCAATATGTAGGAAAATCAGAAAGGGATCGTGCAATGGGATTTGGCTAGCCAGGGATCTTATACCGAAAGGTTCACCCAGGTTTTTGTTCCCCAGAAGGCTGAAGAAATTCTACCGTGATTACTGGATGTATGGCACCCGCAGGTCATGTTTTTCAGCCATCTTTGCACAAGCGTAGAGCTTCAAGTGAGAACGTGGGCATTAATGCTGGCAAAGTAAGAGCTTAAGCAGGGTGTGTATTTCCGCTGCGCAAAAGGCCACAATTTACCAAGTGTTATTGTGAAATAATCCCAGCCGCTTAGTTCCGCAGACCCAGATGTTCAGATAAATCAGCATTATTTTAAGGCCAGCCTTGTCCTCGCAAACCTTTCCGCGAAAAGCTTTTCCACGTTCCTTCATTTATGTGGAGATTTTTTTTATCTTCAGCAAAATGTGTTCATTATCTCCTTGAGAGAAAAAGAAGGCAAATAGCAAAACAAATGGCCGGGGAAAAAGAAGTGGGCGGAGGAGGGAGGGAGATGAGAAAAGGGAAAGAGGGGCAAAGAAAGCCTTGGCGATGGGAGTTTTCTATTTTGTGAGTTGTGCAACTTTTCTGCTTCACGGTAGAAAATTGCTTTACAAATTGCTGCAGGCAGTAAGCTGAAGAAACATGTTTCCAAATTTGTTCCCTAGACTAATGCTCCTCTCCCCCCCCCCCCCCCGCCCTCCGCTGCCACATCTGCTCACTTTAAAGGGGACTTTACTAGTAGTTTAGCCGTGACCATTTCTCTCCTTCCCTTGGAAGTTCCTAGGAAATAATTGAAATGAAAAGGTGTTTTCTGCAACTTATTAAAAAGGAAGGATGGAAGTTACCCAACAAATATGCACAACTTCACAAAGACATCTCAGGTGCCTTCTCAGATTCTTTGACTAACTTGGATTCAGATTGGGGATTCAGGTCGGCCCTCCATCCCCAGAATGGGCTGAGTGTCATCAGCGTACTGGTGACACTCTACGTACCTGCTGAGCAAGTGGTCGCATCTAGATGTTAAATAGCAGAGGGGAGAGGATTGCTCCCTGAGGGACCCCGCAGAGCAGCGGGGAACCTCCGGATGAACCTCGCCCCTCCTCCCTCGCTATACTCGGTTTCGGAGGAAGGAGGACACCCAATTAAGGGCTGTCCCCTTCACCCTGGCCCCAGCAAGGCGGTGGGTCAATAGATCAGAATCAACTGTCTCAAACGCTGCTGTGAGATCCAATAACACATGCAGTGACAATCCGCCCTGATCTAGCTGGCATCGCAGCTCATCTGAGATGGAGACCAGAACCATCTCCGTCCCATGCCCCGAACGGAAGCCAGACTGGAAGGGGTCTAACCAAGCTGTGTCATTTAGGAAGGTCTGCAGCTGCTCCATTGCTGCCCTCTCAACCACCTTGCCCAGGAACGATAGGTTCGAAACCGGGCGGTAATTGGACTGTTGTGCTCTAGAGCAACAATTCAAGCAGAGATAGAGAACTCTGTCACTTTCACGTTCTCCTCTTGTCACATTTAGAAACTTTGAAGCCCGAGTGTCCCTTTCTCCTTTGGTCACCAACATGGTCTGAAAACAAAGTTAATGCTCACTGGACCTCTTTGCCGGTGCCTTGGGACTAACAGGCAACACAGCGGGCCTCTTTCTTTTATTTTATTTATTTATTATTCATATTTGTGAGTTGCCACTTCCGGCGTGGCTCGGGGCGACTTACAGCAATGGACACAAAGTTTTCAAGCACAATATAAAACACAATAAAAACACAATAAAATACACAACAAGCAGATGAAACAAACGTAGATTACTTCATCAGGAGTCATATACAACAAGATGAGACAACATAAGAACATAAGAAGAGCCATCTGAATCGGGCCTCAGCCCATTAGTCCAGCACCCAAAAGCCTGCCGAAACAGGAGTGTTTTGCACGCCTTCTGGAATGCCAACAGGTCTGTGAGGGCACGAACTCCGGAAGGCAGTGCATTCCACAGGGTGGGGGCGATTATGGAGAAGGCCTTCCGTCTTGTGGCCCTTAGGTGGTATGTTTTGAAGCTGGGAACCTCCAGGAGTTGGCCCGACTCTGAACGTAGTGGCCTAGTGGGACAGTATGGGATGAGGCGGTCCCTAAGATACACTGTCCCCAGACCGTTCAAGGCCTTAAAGGTCAGTACCAGCACTTTGAAAGTGATCCGGCATTCTACTGGTAACCAGTACAGCTCGCGGAGGACAGGTGTTATATGGCTGGTCGTCGGGACGCCACCCAGCAGTCAAGCTGCCGCATTCTGAACCAGTTTCAGTTTCCGGATCACTAGCAAAGGAAGGCCAATGTAGAGAGCATTACAGTAGTCCAGTCTTGAGATGACCGTGGCTTGGACCACTGTGGCTAGGTCATGACAGGACAGGTAGGGAGCCAACTTCCTTGCCTGGCGGAGATGAAAAAAAGCAACTCTACTGACGGCGGAGATTTGAGTCTTCATCGTCAGTTGAGAGTCCAGAGTGATGCCAAGACTTTTAACTGTTGACGACGGACATAATGTCGCGCCGTCCAGGGGAGGAAGTTGGGTCCTGACCCCACCCGGATGACCCAGCCACAGGATCTCCATCTTAGCTGGATTCACCTTCAACCTACTGGCTCGTAGCCATCCAGTGATGGCCTCAAGGCACTGATGGAAATTATCGGGTACGGTTTCAGGCCTGCCCTCCACCCCCAGAATGAGCTGGGTGTCATCCGCATATTGGTGACACACCAGCCCAAAACTACGGACCAGCCGAGCAAGTGGTCGGACATAGATGTTCCCTGGATGTCAAGCTCTGCCCCTGCTAGCGCATAATGGTTGGAACAGTTACTTTGGGTTTGGAAGGCCTAATGCCAGTTTTGTCCTAGAGGCAGCTATACCTCAGTGAGAGAAGAACCCACCTGTCATCTGCATGGCAACGCATTTAGAGGGGATCTCAGCATTTTTTCCATGTGAGAAGTCTTCAGGTTAATTTATTGAATGGGAGAGTCAGCACGTTTTTAATAGATTCCTCTTAAATCAGAGTAAAAGCCATTTACAGTATGTCAACCCTTTGATCTACGGAGTGATCGGCTATTGTCGGCTGAGAGGAACGTTGCTCCTCGGGAGGTCTTGGGCTGAGGCATCCACGCAAGCACTGCCACCTTCTGCTCATGCATGCTCTGAAATATGGTCACATTGGATACATTTGCAACATTGCTAAATCTGACAGGCATCATTCATTGGAAGTTACACCGAATGTGTGATCCGCAAGACCTGTCCCTTGCTATCCTTATAAATTATTTCCTGCCTGCCCTGGGAGCTTGGGCGCAGTCCAAGGCGCTTTGCTGCTGGACTCTGAAGCCAAAATGCCCCACATCCATATTCATAAGGGAAGTCGACTGGCAACTGAATATTGATTCAAGGCTGGTGACAGCAGCACGGCATCCTGGGGGCATCACGGTGGCATAAGGTTGCAGTTCAGGCTACGGATGCCACGCACCAGCACTTTGCCACCTCCTCGTGCTGTCACTGCTTCTCCGAGGCAATCGTCTTGCCCTTTCTCAAAAGGCCGCGATCTAAATAATTGCAACTTGAAAGGCTCAGACTGAAGCTCAGGCTTTCCTGGAGACTCTTGTTTATGAAAAGTTTACAAAAGCTACTTTTTGGATTGCGGCTTCCCAAAATCCAAACTTATTAAACAGCAGGTGTCCATGAGAAATCCATAGTTCATCTATGTATATAATAAAAGTCAGTGTTTGCGGGTGGTGGGTGGTGCGGTGGGAGGAATATGTGCCAGTGTTTCGATTGGCTGCCACTGTGAGATTATTTGCTCTGATTGGCCAGCCTCAGAACTCCAACACTCTACGGGGATTGGCTGCCACTGAAATGGTATTTGCATAAAGGACTCTGATTGGCCAACAACATTCCAACATTCTAAAGTGACTCAGAGGGAAAAGGAAAGGCCTCAGGCAGTCAGCCACTGCGGCCCACAGCAATGACGGATCAGGACCAAACTTGGCACACAGGGGCCCAATGGCCCACTTCACAACTTGGTGTGGTTTAGGGCAGGATGGGCCACAAATGATGGTATTTGCAGAACCTTCACCTCATTCACTTCCCAAACAACACTGTAGCCCCTATAAATCACAGACCAGGCCCAAATTTGACAGCAAGGCTTCCTCAACTTGATTTTCATGACTAGGCCCCCAACAATGACAGAACAAGACCAAACTTGGCACACAGACCCCCCAAGATGCACCCTACATACTGGTGCAGTTTGAGGGAGGATGGACCATGGATGATGGGACTTGCAGTACTTTAATTCACTTCCTTAGAGCACTGTGGCCCACACCAATGACGAATCAGGCCCAAACTTGGCACACAGAGGCCCAATGGCCCACTTTACAAACCTGCTGCGGTTTATGGCAGGATGGCTCACAAATGATGGGATTTGCAGTACCTTGACCCAATACATTTCCCACAGAACATTGCAGCCCCTACAAATTTATTTATTTATTTATTTATTTTATTTTATTATTCGGGCTTCTATGCCGCCGACTCCCTGAGGCTCGCGGCGGCTTACAGGAGCCGAAGGGCACAGTAAAATACAGGCAATAAGCAGTTAAAAACAATTAAAAACAACAGCAGTACAGTAATTAATAACACAGTTAACACAATGAACAGCACATCGTCCTCAGAAGAACGAAGAGATGGCGGGGCATGGGCAGGACTCACTCACCAAAGGCCTGCTTAAACAGGTATGTTTTACAGGCCCGTCTAAACGGGAGCAAGTCCTTCATAGCCCGAGTTCCGGCCGGGAGGGCGTTCCACAGCGTAGGTGCTATGACAGAGAACGCCCTCCGGCGGGTAGCAGTCAGCCTTGCGAGTTTAGCTGAAGGTATCTCCAGGAGATTGGAGTCCTCAGACAGAAGTGATCTCGGAGGGCAATATGGGGTGAGACGGTCCCTCAAGTACGCTGGCCCCAGGCCGTGTAAGGCCTTAAAGGTGAGGACCAACACTTTGAAGGTGATCCGGTGCTCAATTGGCAGCCAGTGCAGATCCTGCAAAACAGGTGTGATGTGGGCGCCAGCTGGCGTGCCAGACAGGAGCCGGGCGGCAGTGTTCTGCACTAGCCTGAGCTTCCGGGTCACCGACAGAGGAAGGCCAACGTAGAGCGCGTTGCAGTAATCCAGCCTTGAGAGACCAGCCTCAAACTTGGCACACAGAGTACCCATCCTGGTGCAGTTTTGAGTGGGACGGACCACGGATGATGGGAGTTGAAGTACCGTCACTCACTTTCTGAGACCGCTGCCACCCTCATCCAATGACTGATCAAGACCACACTTGGCACACAGAGCCCCCATGACCCACTCTACCTGGTGCTTTTTGGAGAACGAAGGACCATGGCCAATGGGATTTGCAGTACCTTCACTAAGTTCCTGAGACCACTGCAAGCCACATAAACATCTAATAGGAACCAACCTTGGCACACAATGCCTTCCTCAAATAACCCGGGCACCGCCGGGTCCTCAGCTAGTATATAATATATGTGATTGGACAATATTTGGTCTCTTTCTTACATTTAATTCCCCTTCTTCTGAAGCCTTCTCTTGCATTGAACATGAAATCCCAAGGTGTGAGCCTTATCCCCTCTACTGCAAGTCAGTTGCGTGTGTATGGGTGATACACCTCCCCCCATGTTACCAAGAAGACACAGACACAAGTAGTTGGAGTAAAATATGGCCACAACTGGTTTATTGATAACAGGAACAAGGATTGGCAGCCATGCATGGGCCCTGGGTCAGGGGTCGGACAACCGCTGCTGTCCGAAGATACTTACATCCCTGGGTGCCACCGGCACACCACCGGTTCCTGTAAGCTCAGCACCCCAGGGGGCCGGGCGTTATCCCCCCTTCCAACATGGCCCCGATCCAGGGGCCATGCCACATGCCCACACAGAGTTGTGACAAGATAAACACACAACTTTCTACATACAACAATAAACACACAACAATAAACACACAACAATAACAAAATACAGAGCAAGATGAACATCAAACAACAGCAAGATAAGCTAACAAATGCGAAGCAATGCTACATGCAGGGAGGGTGGGTGGAAAAGCTGGTGCAGGCCCAGTGCCTGCTGCTAGGCCTCGGGGAACCTTCAGTAGGCTGCCCAGGTGAAGAGAGGGCTGACCCCAACTATGAGCCAGGCCAGGGTGGGGCCAGCCCCACCATTGGCCAGCTGGCTCTGTTGGCGGGAAAATCTCCCGCCACCCAGGGGCTTCTGGGAGGAAGAAGCCCCCCCCCCCCCGATCCATAATGGCGGTGAGGACACCTGGCGCTGCAATCTGCTCGGCCCGGTAAGTCGGGCCAAGCCATTTGTGCAAATATAAGGGAAGGGGATTAGGAAGTTGGTAATGTTGATAATTTTCAAGGTGAAGACTTTTGAATACTCTCATGGGTTGGGGGATTCCTTCATATTTTAATATAATTCTTGTCATTCGATGTCACATTTGGACAGACACAGCCCAGCATTTCTAAATAACCCAGTGTCACTCAACCCGCCTCTCCTGCAAGGATCTGTAGCAGGCACGAGCAGCTGTTTGGCTGTCTGGCAAATTATTCACCTTTGTCGGGGAAGGAAAGGTCATATATCAGTGGTTCTGATAATGAGTTTGATAACATGAGAGCTGGGTGTGCATGTGCTACAGAGAGGGTGCGCGGGAGCATCAGGATGAGTGAGAAATGCCATCGGGAGGCTGTGGAGGAGAACTCACCTGATTCACAAAACACTGTCAATACAATCTTCCCGGGCACTAAGCAACCTCTCTCATTGCATTAGGTGCCCGGTAATTGTGCTTCCTTTCTGTTATGCTCTCTGCTTGGCATTGCTTTTGACTGTCGTTATATCAGCAGGGCTGACTGGATCATTTTTCTTTTGGAGAGGTTTGTCCCTGAGATGGTTTTCCTTGACCAGTCTCATCCAAACAGGCCTCCAAAAGCAAGCTCTTTTGTGCCACCACCAGTGGCTGACCGGCCTTCCAACATTTTGCAAATGAATATTTATTTATTTATTTATTTATTTATTTATTTATGCTTCATGCCCTGCAGCAGCCCCGGGGGCAGGGCTTCCCTCCGCCTCCTCCTCCTCGCGGCGCGCCCTCCTTGCTCGAGTCAAGGAAGGAGGGCGCGGCGTGAGGAGGAGGAAGGAAGGGAAGCCCCCGAGCCCAGCTGCTGCCGGGCATGCGCAGCAGGAGGGCGCGAGAGCCTCTGTCTCCTCTGCCATGTTCCTGGGTGCTGCGCATGCCAGCCCGGTAGCGGCCGGCCCCGGGGCTTCCCTTCCTTCCTCCTCCTCACGCGCGCCCTCCTTCCTTGACAAAAAGGCGGGGGTGATGGCGAGGAGGGACTCAAGGAAGGAGGGCGCGAGGAGGAGGAGGCGGAGGGAAGCCCCGCCCCCGGGGCCAGCAGTGGAGGCGGGGCTTCCCTCCGACTCCTCCTCGCAGTGTGCCCTCCTTCCTTGAGTCAAGAAAGGAGGGCGCGAGGAGGAGGAGGAAGGAAGGGAAGCCCCGCGCCCGGGGTCGCTGCCAGGCATGCGCAGCAGGAGGGCGCGAGCACCTCTGCCTCCTCCGCCATGTTCCTGGGTGCCGCGCATGCCCTGCAGTGGCCCCGGGGGTTTCCCTCCACCGCCTCCTCCTCGTGCCCCCCTTCCTTGACAAGGGGGCAGGGGCGATGACGAGGGGGGGTGCCATTCCCTCTTCCCCCACCCTTTCGCAGCGCTCTCCCCCGCCCTCCCCCGAGAGAGAGAGAGTCATCTCCATGCCGCGCATTGTGGTTTTGTTTCAACATATTTTTTTTGGTCTGTGTGAACTGCGCCCCCCCCCTTGGCTTGCACCCCTAGGCCATGGCCTAAGGTGGTCTTATGGATAATCCAGGCCTGGCAGTCATGGTTTTACATCGTTTGAGTGGCCAGGAATATGCACGCAGCTTCCAAATGTCTTCAGTTTCCAAGCGTCTAACCGGCACCACCCTCCACCCCTTATTTCTCTAAACACTTCCGCCTTCCCGTCCCTGCCTCGACCCCTTTGCCTTCTTCTTGGGACTCAACAGGTGGGCCCCAGGAGTCCATGTGTTCTCTTTCCTACGGGGCTTCCTTCCTACCTGCCCTCCTCTCTTTCAACCCCTGGGCCGCCTTCCATCCTCGCTCTGCTCTTTCACCTTCCTTTGATTGTAGTGAGCGGTTCAGCCGCCCTCCCCATGCTATATTTCATTTCATGCCTTGGCTTCTAATGGACTTTAGTGTAGCTGTTAAAATATGTATGGCCTTCGCTCAACTCAGGTGTCAAACCCAGTTAATTGACACAGGCATTTCAAAGTAGCCAGGTGTGTGTGTGTGCTGATCTGAGGGTGAATTCACCTTGGTTCCCTTGACAGTTGCATAGGCATTCTGTACACAAATAGCTTTCTCCTCCCCTTCTTTCCCACCCCCATGCCATCAAACCTGACGAAAGCAAATGGCAGTCGGTCGTCTATGACACCAATTAAGAGAACACCAGAAACATTTCCAGAACAGATGTAAGCATATCCGTATTTACTCAGCACCGCACATTTTGCCTCTCCATCAATGTGCTTCTTGAGGTTTAATTTCCTTCATCAAAGGAAGTTACGGGTGTTTAATGGCTCAGCTCGCACATATCAACATCCCTACATTTCCAGCCTTCCTACTTTGCATGTCAAAACAAAGGACTTTTTTGTTCTCTCACACTCGACAGTATTCCATACCAACCAATGAGAGGAATGGCAAAGCACTTGTCCACAAGAACATTTGTGTACTTGCTTGGTTGGTGTACAAGCTGCAAACTGATGCAAATGTTGGTCTTCTTCACATATCCTATTATCATCCAGGTTGCTCCTGTGGCGTATTTCATATTTCTTATCTGAATTCACCTATGTGGTGGGTTTATCTGTGTTTTCCATCAGTGGAAGAACTATTGACTTTTCTGTGGCTATAATTTTGATCTTGCCCCAACCTCGTGGAACTCCTTACCTCCATACATTAAAGCTATACCTGATTTGCGGTCTTTCTCTCAAGCTCTCAAAACTTGGCTTTTCATCAAAGCTTTTAATTTGTGATTTATCATTGATATGTTTGCTGTTTTATTACTCTGTAAGTTGCTGAGAGCACTCCGGTGGAGAGTGACGCATCACATAATAATAATAATAATACTGTTTATTTCTATTCCGCTCTTCTCACCCCGAAGGGGACTCAGTGCGGATTACAATACACATATGACAGACAGTCCCTGTCGGAAGACATACAATTTACACATAGACAGTACAGTGCAGTTTTTAGAAGGACTTCTTCTTTCCTGGCTGCGTCATACAGGGTGTGCGTCATAGGACGTGAATGCTCCATTACGACATCATTGTTGTTATGTCCTTTGCGTCATTGCGCCTTCACGTCTCAAGGGGGTGCTGTTGTTCCATCCTTATGACGGGAACCTCTTGTTTCACCACTTCCACATCTCCCTTCTCCCGACATCCGAACTTTCAGATGTTGTAAAGTCTGTGCAAAAATCCTTCCCCACATTTTTCCATGGTCCCCAATTGTTGTTTATTCACAGCTGGGCACAGCTGGGCTGTTGAACTGCTTGGGTGGGCAGTGGACAGGCTCAAATAGCTGGTCGTCCAAGCCAGCTCGGGGATTAGAACTAGCAACCTTCTGGTTGCAAGCACAGTTGTGTTACCCGCTGTGCTATCTCGCCGGCACATAATACATTGAAATGAAATGAAATCATAGTTGTAAGGTCAATTCAAATAGGATCCTGTGGATTGTCTGGTTCAAAGCTTTCGTTGACTTTATTGACTCAAAACTGACACTTTGTTTGTGTGTGTAAACACTGAGGAGATGCTCTTCCCATATAGAGAGAGATGTGAAGGGGAGGGGAGATGCTATATATGTGTGGACCCTATGGACCACCTGTAGTCAATTATACGGTTGTCTTTGGTCCTGAGGGGCCACAAAACAGGAGCAGAACTACCCATTCAAGAAATATGTAGATATGCTGTCCTGATGAAAACTTGATGACCTGTTTCAGAAATCCAATTGGGAGCAACTACAGCTGAATGGCATTTGGCAGCCAGGGATCAGCAACCACAACTATTATTTTAGTATTATTAAAGGCAGAAAAATGCCATAAATATTAAGCTGAGCCAGATGTCATTCCCGGTGCAAAAAGCCCCTGGATTCGAGTTGCTTGCTCCAACAGTGCATTATGTTCCTGTTAATATATAATGAGTTTTCTTTGACGGCCATGAACGGCTGGATTTCAGGCAAGCCTGTTTCCATACGTTCCCTCCTCCCTGCCACCCCACACAAATTATTTAATGCACGACTTTGTGGGGAAATAGAAAGCGAAACCTCTGAATACGTGCCTGCGCACTTCAAATATTTATTTGTCATCCCTGCTCCTGTTAAGTGTAAGCATTTGGGGGCCTAACGCCCCTCCCTCCCTCCCTGCCCGCTACAAGCTCCCCACTTTGCTACTTTTCCCTCTGATCCCAGGAGATGCCCCATGAAAGGATTTCGCCTCTGGACATCCATATCTCTATGCAACACAGCCGTTAGACTTGGGAGCGGGATAGATTTGCTTTTATGAACACAATGAAATGGAATTTTTAAATGCAGTATATACTTTAAAGAAAACGACATAAGCTGGCACATCAAAGGGAGTAGTCTATGGCTGCCTTCGTTCCTTCAGGAGCAGGCCGCGCTTGATGCCACTTCCTGGAAGCAAGAGGCAAGCGGCAACGCTGACTCCGATTCTCCAAACTCCAAACGAGGCCAAGCTTCGTGTTCGCAAATGAGAACAGACTGAACTGCATATTAATCAAGATCCATTTAAGCTCAGAGGGTGGTAGGAGAGGCTGGGGCTTGGCGTGCCTCGCGTAGGAGGGCGTTGTAACCGCTTTGTGTTGAACACGAGGAAACATCTCGTGCTGGAAACAGATGCAACATGCTGATGAGCTGGAGCTCCTTGTCTTCCAAGCCTCCTGCAAACGGGGTTCCATCTGTCCTCGTGGTGTGATTACAATTGCAGTGTGCTGTCTAAGGGAGTAGGGTGAAGATCATCATCATCACCATCAGTTTCTCACTTGTTAATCGCCCTCCATTAAAACGCTCCAGGCGATTTACATAAAACAATTGCATTAAAAATACACAATACCGAATAGACTGCATTAGACATTAAAAGTTCTGCTAAAAAGCCAGGCTTTGAGTGCCCGAGCAAAGGGTCGCAGGTCACACATGGCCCTCAAGTGGGGAGGCAAGGAGTCCCACAAGACAGGGGCCGAGGTGGAGAAGGCCCTGCGCCTTGTGCTCTCGAGGTGTGCTTCCCTGGGGCCTGGAACATGCAGTAAGTTTAGTTGGAGGAGTCGTGGCAACCACTGGCGGCGAAGAGGGGAGAGGCGGTCTCTGAGATAGGCCGGCCCCTGACCATAAAGCGCCTTAAAGGTCAGAACCAAACAGGGCCCGGAATTCCCTTGGAAGCCAGAGCAAGTGTCACAGAGTTGGAGTTATGTGGCATCTCAAAGGTGTTTCTGCAAGTAGCTTGGCAGCCGCATTCTGAGTAATGCGGATCCTCCAAGTAGTCGACAGGGGAAGGCCAACAGACAAGGCGTCACAATAATCCAATAGTCTAAATGTAACTGTCGCATGGATGATTGTAGCCAAGGCTTCCTCCGAGAGGTCAGGTGCCAGCTGTCTCACCTGCCGGAGATGGAAAAAGGCCTGTATAAAATCATGCATGAGCGATCTGGGCCTCCACAGTCAACTGTCATTGGGAGTCCAGGACGTCAGCCACCTTCAAGCAGGATTCTTGACAGTGGAAGATGGATGTTGAGGGGGCACCATCGGGGTTGGGCAGGTGAGGGGGCTCGAGCCACTGGGGCCACTGTGTGATACAGAATGCTGGACAGGCATGGCCAGGGGCACCATCGAAGTTGGGCAGGGGCGCCAGGCCACAAAATCTCAGTCTTAGTCGGATTCGCCTTCAACCTACTGGCACGCAGCCATCTCGATACAGCCTCAAGGCATAAGGTGAAATTGTCCGGAATTGAGGTGACTCCAGGCTCCGGCCGTAAAAGCAGCTGGGTGTCATCCGCGTATTGGTGGCACTCCAGACCAAAGCTCCAGAGCAAAGATATGGAAATACCTCCCTCCCTGCAGTAATAAAGATTGGAAGAGTGTTGAGAAAACACTAAAACAGTCAATAAATTCATGTGTTCCCCCCTCAAGTGTTGAGAAGCCCTGGAAGGAAAACCCCTAAACCAGCCAAAAGGTTCACAGTTTGGATTATTTTACTTGCAAAAGTTGCACATGGTTGTTTGTATGTGAAAAAGCCTTTCTGTGTAAAAAGCAACAGTTTCTGCAGAGAGAAAAAATCCTTCCGTGCACAAATGTTAATTTCTGCACAGAAAATGCAACTTTTTGTACAAAAATACCATGTGTGTATTTTGCTCAGGAAAAGTTCTACGCTGACGATAATCTCCAAAGAATGTGCAACTTTCAAAGAGTTTCTTGATGTGAGAGGAAAAGAATACGGCAATAACTCGTTGCTTCCTTTAAGATTGAAATCTGTGAAGAATTGAATTCTTACTTCCTCGTGTGAACAAGTCAAGCTTCTGGGTCCAAGAATAACTAACGATACAATCTGGCCTCCTCGTTTGTGAATTTAATTATTCACAGATTTGATTTAAAAAAATAGCAACCTCCAAATTATTAGTGCAGGCGCAAGCCATAAGTTGACCATAGAGCTGCATTACAGGAGCTGGAGATTCCCAAAGGCACATTCTCTTGGGCAATCATCATCATCGGCACACTGGGTGCAGGACCGGATTATCAATAAGGCCACCCTAAAGGGGGGCACCAGATCAAGCACAAAATTTTTTAACCCCCCCTTGCAGCGCTCTCCCCCCGCCTCTCTCCCGAGAGAGGGCCGGGGGAGAGCACTGAGAGGGGCGGGGCGGGGGGCGGGGAGGAGGGAATGGTGCCTCCCTCGCCATCACCCGCCCGGCCCGCCCCCTTGTAAAGAAAGAAGGGTGTGAGGAGGAGTAGAAGGTGCCGCTGGCGAGCATGCATGCATGCACGTGCGGAAGGAGGGTGCCTCTTCCTCCTCCGCCGTGTTCCTGGGTGCCGCGCAAGGTGCCAAGGAGGAGGAGGAAAGAAGAGAAGCTCCTGGGGCCGCAGCCAGCCATGCGCGGCACCCAGGAACACGGAGGAGGAGGAAGAGGCGCCCTCCTGCCCCTGCCCACCCTGCCACACGCTTCCCATCCCCGCCAGCGGTCACGGGATGAGGAGGCAGCTTCCCAGTTCCTACTCCGTGGGGCCTTGCACCCTCCTTCCGGTCACGGGATGAGGAGGCAGCGGATGGAAGCTGTACGGCTGGGGCATGCGTGGCAGCGCCCTGGGGGTGGGACTTCTCTTCCTCCTCCTTCTCCTCGCACCCTCCTTCCGGTCGCGGGAGGAGGCGGACGGAAGCCCCGGGGGCGCCTCTTCCTCCTCCGCCGTGTTCCTGGGTGGCCTAGGGTGCCAAAAGAAGTTAATCCGGGCCTGGTGCCGTGCCAAAAGATCTCAGCCAGCATTTGGAAGAAAAAAAAATTGACAAAATCACAATCTGTCAACTGCAAAAGGATCTGCACACAACATTTGAAAATACATCACACAGTTCTAGGCACATGGGAAGTGTTCGACTTGTGATTTTGTGCTACGAAATCCAGCATATAGATCTCATTTGCTGTGACATACTGTGTTTTTGTATGCTAACACAAGTTGGTGTCTATACTCAATATTGTGAAGCAATAAACATTGACACAAAGTCAATTATATCAAACAACAAATTGTAATCAATATCCCATACATTGGGTAGCTTAATACTCTGTGGTAGTAATTCTGTCAATTAATATCCATATAATCAGCATAAGCAATTTTCATAGGTATTCAATATACAGTCATGAATATATAAAGAGTATAAGCTGGTCAGACTGTTAATAAGGCAATCCTAAACAGTCAATACATCTATGAAAAAACGCCTTAATTACACTCTAATGGTTGAAATAATATAGAATATCAAAACATCTTAAATAAATCCTCATATATTAGCATGAAGTAAAGGACAAGTCATTCAGAAGATGAAAACGCGATGGGAATTCCCATGCTGTTCGTCCCGGTATGCTACTTGTGGCTCACAGCGTGCGCTGTTAGTAAAGCCTGTGCTGGGCTGTAAAGTAATATCGTTCCTAGTTCGTGTAAATAATCAAAATAAGTGTTTGTAAAGGCAGTGTAGTCACTTACAGGAGGCTATAATGTCGCCAGGGATAATCTATATGATGGAGAAGTGTGCCAGGAGCTCCTGTAGTCTAGATATGCCGTAAAGGTCGCAAAATGCTGCACGCAAATGCGGAAACAAAAAAAAGCCGCGGTGTCTCTTTGCAGGGGCAGCAAGGATAGCGTAGAAGGTAGCAGGGTAATGAGTCATCCTGGGAGTTGAGGAAAAGATGGTGGGAACTGCACGGGGGTCTCCTTCGTCCGGAGTAGGGCAGCCCGACGGCGCTGTCAATGCAAGGCCGGCTTCGTCACCGTTTCGCCCCCTAGGGGCTTCATCAGGGTAATTCACCAGGTGTAGAGAGGCGTTCATGCATCTAGAAGTGACAATAATCATTGTGGCTATCTAATAATAAAGTCCAACATGAAGGTAACCAAATAAAGAAGCAATGTCAATATAGTTACCAGAAATAGTAGGTCATTCAATCCTCTATGGAATATAGGGACGCCTTGGCATTCATTCGAATGTGAGGGAACAACAGAAATCTCACATGTTAAGTAGTGAAGCTTGATTGGGGATTAATAGCCCAATAAGGCATTAATGGTGATTGCATCATTTAATCCTGAACCTTCCTCTGATGCTATCTTGAGGATCCAGGTGGTTTCTCTGTTCCTGAGTAATTTGTTGAAGTCTCCATGTGGTTGGGGATTAACCCTTTCCAGTACTTGCACTCTGAGGTCCTTAGGAGTGTGATGTAATGTATTGCAGTGCTGATAGAACCCAGAATCCGTGGAATGGTTTCTAATTTTAGATTTATGTTCAGTCAGTCTTTGACGTAAGGTCCTTGAGGTCATTCCCACATATTGTAATTTGCACGGGCAGGTGATGAGATAAATTAGGCCTGAACTGGAGCAGTCAGCGTATGAGTTGAGGTGGTAGGTGCGCTTCTTGGCTGTGCTATACGCTGTTTTGCCCTTAACATACGTTAGCATACGTGTGTTTCAGGTACCTGCCCTTTTTCTATTTATTTTTTTTATACTGTGTTTTTGTGTCAGTAAAATAATAATAGTAGTAGTAGTTTTTATTTGTGTGTTTCTACTTACTTGGGATCTTGTTCTCTTAACTCAATCAATGGGGGGGGGGGGGGGCTATATAATGGTTAAGGGAGGGCAAGAAGCATTTCAACAAAAGCATGGCTATGTTTGGGAATGGCTGGTGACGGCCACACCAGGACTTCATTCTGCACTTTATGGGTGCTATCCAAGATGTTGAGCCCACTTGAGCTCCACGAGGTCCAGCCACTCAGAGGGTTCATAGGGGAGCCTTGGGCACCTTTGCTGCTCTGCTGGCACTATTTATTCCTCTGTATTAAAAGCCTCATCGAGTCCTTTGGCCGATGCCAGTCGTTTCATCCGACTTTCCTTTCTTGACAGTCCACGCCACGCTCCATTCTTCAGACACGGTAGCTTTAGCAACCCGGAAGGAAGACTTTGTTAGAGAAAAATGCCACCTTCGGAAAACAAAAATTACAAGCCTGGAATTCTTCTTCTTCTTCGTTGAGACCTATCATTAGACTAAATTCTTCCCCACCCACCTTCTCTGCTCAGCAAAGTGGAAACTGTGAGAATTGAAGCACAGATTAAAGAGGATGAGGAGAGGCAGCACAAAGAACGGGTGGCTCAAAGCAACAAAGAGCAACCACGTTTACCTCTTCCTTTCCCTTTTTTTGCTTTGGCCTACAACTCCCAAAAATCCCAGCTAGTTTACCAGCTGTCAGGATTTCTGGGAGTTAAAGGCCAAAACATCTGGGGACCCATAAGTTGAGAACCACTGGAGTAGTTTGAAAGGGCATCAGCTGTGCTTGGTCATATAGAACAGTGTTTCCCAACCAGTGTGCCGTGGGAAATTGGGACCTCCAATCCCCTTTCTTCCCCCTCCTGCGGAACACGTTTTCTTCTCCACTCGGGCTCCCTTCTTCCCAGCCTCGCTCTGCTCGCTTTGCCTCGCTTTGCTCTGGGGCGAGTCTGCGCAGTAGCGCCCACACGGGTCACGTCTTCACGTCTGTGTGGGAAGTTTGATTCCATTCCATCATTGGTGGAGTTCAGAGTGCTCTTTGATTGTGGGTGAACTATAACTCCCAGCTGTTGAGCAAGACCTTTCTGCCATCCCTGCCATGACATCTATGTTGTGTTCATCGATAGAGGCCCAGGTTTCACACTGAGTGTATAAATACATTTAAAAACATATTAACTATATGTATGACTGTGTTAGAGTCTCATTTCGTGTCATTGTGGTTGGTGGTGTGCCCCAGGATTTTGCAAATGTAAAAAAATGTGCCACGGCTCAAAAAAGGTTGGGGAACACTGACAAAGGTGAGAAGTGCCGGGATTTACAGTCCAGAATTATGCGCAGTTCGGAAAGCTGGCTAAGAGGCAATGAATGTAATTTCTTACCCACAAACGAGATTTTTTTTCCTCATTGGTGAAAATATATAGCTGGTGTAGTCTAACGTGAACTCTGTGTTATGCTTATGCCTTATTTCCCCCTTCCTATTCTTATCAGCAAATGAGATTCTTCTCCGAGCATCTTCTTGACAGGAATTAAATCCTGCTTTCCAAATCTTCTTCTTCTTCTTCTTCTTCAGTTTGCTTCCCACCACTCCTTGTGCTAAACAAGATAATTCCTTTGGAATATGTGTGTGTGTATATATGTGTGAGTGTGTGTTGTAAATTGCTAGAGGTGGCATTGAAAGACTTCCTTATAAACACATCATGCTTTCTTGCCTCTTTTCCAAAGCTGGCAGCAACCAATGGCCATTGCCTGCTGTGCGTATACATATTCAGAGGGCAATAATAAAGTTTTGTGACTGAATTGCACAGCGGTGTGCCTTCCAAACAGGGGAGGGAGGAGGAGAAAAGATAAGGGAGGGAGTTGAGAAAGTTTAGTGTATTTCAACATGCCAAGGCCTGCTTCAGACATTACTACGTGGGAAAATAACCAAACAAACCAAACATATGACATAATACATGTGTGGTTTTGTACTGAGATGGGTACAAATACCATAAATAAATAAATAAATAAATAAATAAATAAATAAATGAATGAATGAATGAATGAATGAATAAATAAATAAATAAAATGTGTCTTACCAATATGCTCTCTAGGACGACTGTTAATTGTTTCCCTATGGTCGCACGTCAGAAAGACTCTTGCCTTGTTAGCTAAACGCCGAGAAGTTTCACTTAACATCAACGACGCCATGTTCATCGGCGCCATGTTCGATTCATTGAAACAGACTCTTTCCCTCCCCGAGGCCAGGTTCCTCGCTCTCCAGTACAAGGTCCAATGTTCCAGTTCTGCCCCAAGGTCCACGGCCAAACAGCTGCAGGTACTCTTTAGCCACATGGCGTTGACGGTCATGGTGACTCCATTTGCCAGGTGGTGGTTTCTCAGCCACTTCAATCCATCACGAGAGGACGGACTACTGCCTCCTTCAGACTCTCTGGGAAAACTCCCTGCTCCAAGGAGCTGTTGATTATGGACATCAGGGGGTCTCGCAGGCCTTCCAGACCATTCTTAGCCAGCCAGGAAGGGAGCAAGTGGTAAGTCTTGCCATGGCCAAGACCTTGTCAGTGGATTCCTTATCCAGGGGTTCAAATTGATCCAGAAAGAGACTGTCTACTGACCGTGACTTCTGAGTCTTATGTTTTCACTTTTTATTATAATAAATCATGTTTTGGTCCTTATGAAGGTGTCGGTTTGTCCTCCCCACCTCCACATGTGTGGATTCACAGAGTTCATGAAGAAAAATGGTTGGTTACTTCCCTGTGACCATGCTTCTTCGAGTGGTACTCTGTGAATTCACACAAACCCGCCCAGCCTCCCCAGGTGACAAACCTCCTCCTTTCTCGCTGCCTTTGCAGTGTAGGAACTGCGGCGTATGCGCACTGGGCGCCTTTTATGCCCTGCAGAGGGGACCGGGCTGGGATACCACCAAAACTTTGGAAGTTTTTTCTCTGGAGTCTGCGCAGGCGCAGATACTCCACATGTGTGAATTCACAGAGTGCCCCTTGAAGAAACACGGTCACAGGTAAGTAACCAACCAGTATTTAGTCTTGGAGGGTAAGAGCGAGATAGCCAAGAAGAATCTAGAGGTGTTCTGATAGAGAAGGACGCAAAGATGGTGCCATCACTGGAACATCTGGAGGGGCTTTGGGAGGTTCTGGGGCACATCTTCTTTGTGGTGCATCTATCTGTAGGAACATTATTATTTATTTATTTATTTAAAACTTTTGTCCCCCGACCTTCTCACCTCTATCGAGGAACTAAGACCGGCATCACAGCAAAAATTCAATGCTATACAATTTTAAAACAACTGCAACAACTTATTAAAATACATAAAATCCCAGCATAAAACCACATCGCCATTAAAACAATTCCACTCAATCTGTATACGTGGTCATACATTCAAACTACAGCCAATCTCAGCCTACTCTGGGAAGGCCTGGTTCCCCATCCAAGTCTTCACCAGCCTCCTGAAGGACAACAGAGAGTGGGCAGACCTAGCATCACTTGGGAGAGAGTTCCACAGCCGAGGGGCCAACACAGAGAACGCCCTGTCTCTCGTCCCCACCAGCTACGCTTGCGAAGCCGGCGGGACCGAGAGCACAGCCTCTCTGGAGGATCTTCATGTTCTTGATGGTTTGTATGGGAGAATTTGTTCAGACAGGTAAACTGGGCCAGAACCATGGAGGGCTTTGTAGGTTAAAACCAGCACATTGAATTGTGCCCGGAAGCTAATTGGCAGCCAGTGGAGCTGGCGCAGCAAGGGAGTTGTATGCTCCCTGTGCCCCACTCTTGTTAGTAACCTGGCTGCTGAACATTGGACTAATTGCAGCTTCCGAGCAGTCTTCAGGGGCAGCCCCACATAGAGAGTGTTGCAGTAGTCTATTTGGGATGTAACCAGAGCATGGACCACTGTGGCCAAGTAAGACTTCCCAAGGTACGGGTGCAGCTGGCGCACAAGCTTTAACTGTGCAAAAGCTCTCGCGGCCACCACCGAGACCTGGGGTTCCAGGCTCAAGCCCAAACTGCGAACCTGTGCCTTCAGGGGGAGTGTCACCCCGTCCAGCACAGGCTGTAACCCTATGCCCTGTTTGGCCTTACGACTGACCAGGAGTGCCTCTGTCTTGTCTGGATTAAGTTTCAATCTGTTCACCCTCATCCAGTCCGATACAGCGGCCAAGCACTGGTTCAGGACCAAGACAGCCTCCTTAGTAGCAGGTGGGAAGGAGTGACAGAGTTGGACATCACCTGCGTACAGATGACACCACACCCCGAAACTCCGGATGATCTCCCCCAACGCCTTCATGTATATGTTGAACAACATAGGGGACAGTACTGAACCCTGCGGGACCCCACAGTACAATGGCCGTGGGGCCAAGCAGGAGTCCCCTAGCAACACCTTCTGGGAGCGACCCTCGAGGAAGGACGGGAGCCACTGCAACCTGGTGGGATACTACCTGGCTCTTTTCCTTCCTTGTTCTCCTCCACTCATGAAATGGCTACAGAGGAGAGAGATGAGTTATGTAAGCACAAAGACATTATGCAATAGAAGCCAGAGATGCAGTGACAGCTGAAGGAGAAGCACAAACCACCAGGAGCCTTCATGTATCACTATTCCAACAGGATTTGGGGCTGAAAGTAACTGATTCTTCACACACACATGCATGTACATGCACAATGAAGTCTTCCTCTGACCTTTGGCCCTTTATGGAAAACCCACCTGAAAGGTTCCATTCCCATTCAGAACCTAGAAAGCAATCCCATTGTCCCATTTTTCCAAACTATTTTGTATTTTTCATTAAAATGCCATCTATCACAAGGAGGCTGAGGAGCGGCGCTTAAAATTCTGCAAACGGAAGGGAAGCATCCCCAGGACGCTATTTATCCCGGATGACTTGAGGGCAGAGGGGGCTGCTGGTCCCTGTACCCCTTCCCCTTGTTTACGCTGTGGGGGGAATCTCTCTGTGATTTCAGCAACACCTCCAGCTGCCTCGTTACGTGTATTGAAGCTCCCACCCTCGTCCCAAATGATATATTCTACTATTATATTTTCACTGTAGTGCCTTTAAGCCTCGGAAGAAGAAAAATGCATCTTTCCATAATGATCACTTTGATGAAAAATATGCGGCTCACTTGACCGATGCGCCATTATTTTGATACCTATAGCCAGGTGTTTGCATTCGGCTCATGTCCTCTGTACCTATCACAGCAGCTCAGACGAATAGGCCACTGTCCAATACCGTTATGGAATAGGTACTCAGAGCCCATATGGTGTGGGTTTTCTCATAAATAAATCATGGAGAGGATAGCTTGCCATGTAAAGGGCCCTTCTCTGAGGAAGGAAGTGCCCGAAGGGGAGGGGACACGAAACCAGCAAGCACCCAACTCCACCGCAATCTCCAGCCAGCCTTCTCACTATACTTGGTTAGAATTAGATGAAACAAATGAGGCTGCAATGGATGAAGATCAACAAAATTAATAAAATTAAGCTGTAATGGCTGTTTCACAGCCATGTGTGGTGTGAGCTAATTTCAATCCAAGAAAATGTTAATTGATTAATTTATTATTTATTTCCACCATTTCTACCCCGCTCTTCTCAACCCCCGAGGGAGGGGGGGGGGGACTCGGAGCGGCCTAACAACGGCAGCAATTCAATGCCAAAAACACAGTATACATATAATAGAAAACCAAAAACAGTCAGAATTAAAATACATTAAAATACAATTAGCATTAAAATACATCATATACATTCACATAAGTTAAAAACAGTATTCCGTCCATAATAGAAGCATTGGGTCATGTCCACTAGTTTGCCATTACAATCCAATCTAAAGCGCTGCATCGTGCTAATGTGCAAACGCCTGGTCCCATAGCCAGGATTTCACTTTTTTCCTGAATGCCAGGAGGGATGGGGTTGATTGTATGTCGCTTGGAAGCACGGTTCCACAGACGGGGAGCCACCACCGAGAAGGCCCCCACCAACCACGTTTGAGAAGTCGGCGGGAGCGAGAGCAGGGCCTCCCTGGATGATCTTAGATTACAAGGTGGGATGTAGCGGCTGATGCGTTCGGACAAGTAAGCTGGGCCAGAACCATATAGAGCTTTAAAGGTCAAAACCAGCACTTTGAATTGAGCTTGGAAGTGGACAGGCAGCCAGTGGAGCTGACACAACAGGGGGGTGGTATGCTCCCTGTATGTAGCTCCCGTTAGCAATCTGGCTGCCGCCCGCTGGACTAATTGGAATTTCCGAACTGTCTTCAAAGGCAGCCCCACGTAGAGTGCGTTGCAGTAATCTATTTGGGATGTGACCAGAGCGTGGACGACCGTAGCCAGATCAGACTTCCCAAGGTACGGGCGCAGCTGGCGCACGGGTCTTAACTGTGCAAAACCTCCCCTGGCCACCGCCCAGACCTGGGCTTCCAGGCTCAGGGATGAGTCCAGGATCATTCCCAAGCTGCGAACCTGCGCCATCAGGGGGAGGGTGACCCCACATGTCAATGTCATCCCGGCCAAATGTCAATATTGCAAATTCCTGCTTATTTGAAAAGTGGCTTGTTATCATATCTCTTGGAGTGTCGAAACAGAAAGAAGGGCTTCGTTCTCTCTCTTCCTCATTCTCGTTTTAAATTTCCCTAACTCTTTTCCTTTAATGCCTCTAGATCCTATGATAGTCCGAAAACAGACGCTGCGGGAGGGGCCGGGGAGTGTGGGTGGGATGGCGGGAAATAAATAAATAAGCCAACTATCTGATGCAAAAATCTATCAGCATTTCAGGCGCTGTCAAAATGAAAAATGAGGCTGCGAGTTTGGCCTTTTAAAAAATCCTAATTTATTTTAAAGGACTGTACTAAAAGGGGGAGGAGGGGGAGGGAGTAGCACGGGGAAGAAGGGTCGACTTATCTCCAGGAATGAGCCCGCCAGGCTAAATGCTTATTACTCTGCCCAGATCTTGAATGTCACTTCTCTGAAGCCCCGAAACCTTGAAAGAATGGCAAAAGATGTGCTTGTCACTTCCTTCTATGCAATAAATCCCCCCGAGCAGTTTCAGTTTGTTATTAATGAGTCCGCCATGAAATATACAAACTAGAGTTTTAAGGTCTCATATTTCCCCCTTACCCTTACTTGTCACTTCTACCAAGTAAAGGAGTCCTCGCACTCTTCGCTTAAACTTGGGAATCGTTTCCAAACGGCTTAATAGCTACAACGGACAGGTTTGGGTCACGCATGAATTCTCCCACTCATTGGTCGATTAAATTTGCATAGCTGTAAAAGCAGTAAGCGTCTTTTGATGATGGCGATGGAAATAACACAGCCGCTCTCTCTCTCTCTTCCGAAGAGGCATTCCCTTTGGTCAGAGGCAAGAGGGTTTTTTTGAAGAAACATGTTGACATCTGTAGCTTTGATATACAGTCCGACTGTCAGCTCACTACAGCCACTCCTAAATGACGGCACAGAACGCCATCTGGAACCACTAGGAATTTTACTATAGGAATCAAACATTCCCCACCCGGTTGGTGGGGAGGCCCGACTGCCTAGCTTGCATGGCGAGGCATTATGCCCGACATCCTCAGTTAAGAGCCTTGGGGTCGTCTTAGACCCGTTGCTGTCGATGGAAGCCCAGGTCTCCAGCGTCAGCAAAACCCCCTTTTTCCACCTGCGGCAAGCTAGGCGTCTGGCCCCCTACCTATCCAGAGACCAGGGGCGGTCCTACTGCTAGGCAAAGGATGCCGCTGTGTGGGGCGCCATCTGGGTAAAGGGCGCATTCTCCCGCCAGACAGCGTCCGGCCGATATTCCGCTTTTGGGCCTTGTGCGCTCCGACACCGCATCGTAGCAAACCTCCCTGCATGCCGAATAGGGAGTGCTGTGTTTACAGGCTTCTGCGTCTGCGCACAAGAGCTTCTGGGCATGCGCGGAGGGGGGGCGCGTGCCGAATAGGGAGTGCTGTGTTTACAGGCTTCTGCGTCTGCGCACAGGAGCTTCTGGGCATGCACAGGGGGGGGGCGCGCCAAAATAATGTTCGCTACCATTTAAAGGGCGTTTCCCGCCAGACAGCGTCCGGCCAATGTTCCGCTTTTGGGCCTTGTGCGCTCCGACACCGCGTCATAGCAAACCTCCCTGCATGCCGAATAGGGAGTGCTGTGTTTACAGGCTTCTGCGTCTGCGCACAAGAGCTTCTGGGCATGCGCGGAGGGGGGGCGCGTGCCGAATAGGGAGTGCTGTGTTTACAGGCTTCTGCGTCTGTGCACAAGAGCTTCTGGGGGGCGCGTGCCGAATAGGGAGTGCTGTGTTTACAGGTTTCTGTGCCTGCGCACAGGAGCTTCTGGGCATGCACGGAGGGGTGGTGCGTGCCAAATAGCGAGTGCTGTGTTTACAGGCTTCTGCGCCTGCGCACAGGAGCTTCTGGGCATGCACAGGGGGGGGGCGCCAAAATAATATTCGCTTACCATTTAAAATTACCTTAGACCGCCCCTGCCAGAGACGACTTGGCTGCGGTGCTCCAAGCCACGATCATCTCGAGACTCGACGACTGCAAAGCCCTTTACATTGGTCTGCCCTTGTCAGTGTTCCAGAAACTAAAGCCCGTCCAGAATGCCGCTGCCCGACTTCTCACTGGGCCCCCAGTGAGATGTCACATAACACCCATCCTCCAGCAGCTCCACTGGCATCTGGTCGAGCACAGGATCACCTTCAAGGTGATGGTGTTAACCTTCAAGGCCTTGCATGGTCTGGGGCCGCTGTATCTGAGGGACCGTCTCCTCCCCTACCAACTCGGGGCGGCTCACAAATCACAGCGAAATACAACGCATGATAACATTAAAAAACAACAAAGCATTCAGCATTAAAATTAATATATAAAACTAAGACCATCTTAGGTTACAAAAGCCTGTCGGAATAGCCAGGTCTTGCAGGCCTTCCGGAATGCCATAAGGTCTCGAAGAGACCTGATCTCCGGCGGTAAGCAGTTCCAGAGCATGGGGGCAATGATAGAAAACGCCCTTCTCCTAGTTGAGGTAAGGTGGTATACTTTGACACTCGGAATGAAGAGAAGATCCTGGTCTTCTGATCTCAGTGATCTCGTGGGACAGTACGGGGTAAGGCGGTCCCTCAGGTACACTGGCCACAGACCATATAAGGCCTTGAAAGTCAGAACTAACACTTTGAAGATGATCCGGAATTCGACAGGCAGCCAGTGCAGTTCCTGCAGGATAGGTGTAATATGATGGCTCGCAGGGACACCTGCGAGCAATCTAGCTGCCGCGTTCTGCACCAGCTTAAGTTTCCGGGTCACTGACAGAGGTAGGCCAATGTAAAGAGTATTACAGTAGTCTAGCCTTGAGATGACCGTCACTTGGATCACCAAAGCCAAGTCACGATGGGATAGGTAGGGGGCCAGCCTCCGAGCCTGGTGAAAATGGAAAAATGCAACTTGGCTAACCATGGAGATATGAATGTCCATTGAAAGCCGAGTGTCCAGTAGAACTCCAAGGCTTTTTACTGATGACGATGCACATAAAGTCACGCCATCCAGGGTTGGAAGCTGAAGATCCCCACTGCCCGCACGACCCAGCCAGACGATCTCCATCTTTGCTGGATTCACCTTCAACCTACTGGCTCGCAGCCATCCAGTAACGGGTTCGAGGCAGAGATGGAAATTATCGGGTACAGAGTCGGGCCGGCCCTCCATCCCCAGAACGAGCTGGGTGTCATCAGCATACTGATGACACTCATGCCCAAAGCTGCGCACCAATTGAGCAAGTGGTCGCATATAGATGTTAAATAATAGAGGGGAGAGAATGGCCCCCTGGGGAACCCCGTGGATTAGGGGGGAGCCCCCGGACACCATCTCGCCCCTCCTCACTCGCTGTGTCCGATTCCGGAGGAAGGAGGACAGCCAACTCAAAGCTGTCCCTCTCACCCCGGCTCCAGCAAGATGGGGAGTCAAAAGATCCTAATCGACTGTATCAAACGCTGCTGTGAGTCCAATAAGAATTGATTTGTTTCTTATCAGCATTCTTCGCTGTCCCAGCTTGTATTACTATACATAGTAATGGGTGACCTATCCTAGCTTTTGTGCTCCGTCTTAATTTTCGTATGTGAGGATCTGGCCTGGTTCCTTCGTGGCGGCCGCCCTTCCCCGTCCGAGTCTTCTTCCGATTTGTCTTGACTGCATTCTCCAACTGAGCCGAGGAATCTCTCTAGTGGACTCAAGTTCCTTAATTGATTTAATTGATTTATCCAACCAATTAATTATTTCCAGTCACATTTCTGAACAGGTTCAGGCTGAGACGCCGCCTCCCACTCCACCCGTCTTCTCTGTGCAATTTTGCCGTGGGAAAGTCGCAAAGAAACATTCTCAATGGCAGCATAATTTAAATCTCTCGAGTTGTCACTTGCGTTTGCAGTCTTATTGCGGGCGCTGCTCTTTGCTAACTCCTATATAATTTAAAGTCAATGGATCAGCATAATAATCCTCTGCCTCTGTTCCTTTTTATTTCTCCAAGATTAGCTCTTCCGACAGCGTATATTGAACTTACAAATTATTAATGAGCCGAAATTTGCCAACACTGCCAGTTGGACTAACGTTAAACTAATCAGAGGAGTGAGTTTTAGCTGTAAAACAGAGCAGTCGTGTGATTTAGTGCTGCGAGATTACACTTAGAAAATCTACTGCGCAACATTATTCTCATGGATCCTGGAAATTAAAAAAAGGTTTAATGCTTCCGCTAACTGGGCGAGGGGCGTTTGGCAGCCGCCCCCCCCCCCCCTATGGACCAGGAGCGTGGCACTAGGCCGCCACCTAGTGGAGGAGACAAACAGGAAGTGGCTGCATTTCCTTGCTTCCTCCAGTAGCCAAGTGTTGCATCAAAAAGGATGAAGATCTCAAGGACACAAATAGACTATACAAGGACGCCTATAGGGTTGTCTGTTTGACAATGGCCATTTAGCTTCCCACCCAACCATTGTATACTAGGCTTGTGTGTTTCAGGCGAAGCACTATCAATTTCCGCTGCAGGATACCAGAAGCCCCCTGTGACGCCCCTAGGGGGCTGTATTTATCTGTATTTGGTTTGCCATGTACCTGCATGGACCCTTTGTTCTACATCCTCTTGGTCTGCCATGTGCTCACTTGGGGGAGGAGCTGCATTTTGGCTCCAAGCCTGGTGGCCCGCCTTCAACTCCACCCTTTACCGGAGTTTACCTAGGGGGTGGATTTCCTCTCTGGCCTCACTTTCCAAAGGTCACTGGACAAGCAAGGCTGGAAGCTAGGTTGCTGCAAAAGGCAATCTCATTTCACCTACCGTCTACCTACGTCCTCACCAAATTTCCAGCATATAGGAAGATTCGTCTTCACCAGAGGCTGGGATTTTGGGGCCTGCTGCAGGACCTCGTTTGCCTGCAAGCCAGAGGACACTGGAACGTCTTGGATCTAATAGCGGTACCATCACTTCGCATCTTCAGGCCTAGTGATAGACTCCCTTTTTCTTAAAGGACCTTTGCAACCAACTCAAGCTTTTGAACCATCGGTTTTGGCTGATTGTAAACCAATAAATCTTGTTTGAGTTTACTATTTCGAGTCCTGCGCTCTTTCTCAGAGAAATCCAAGGCTTTCCTGCATTGGGAAGACCTTAAACTCTGTTCCCAGGGTCAAAGCTTGTTTTGTCCTATCTTTAAAGCCCCCTTTAGACCCTGGGAATCAGAAGACCCCCCCCCCATTGTCGCACTCCAGGCAAGACGGGGACCCTCTAAACGGAATCACACAACACCAGTACTAAAATATAGTCAATTATTAAAAGCAGATACTCAACAATGCAATGCAGAATTAAAGGATTTCAAGGAAAGTCATCTGTAATCCAACCAGGAAGGTTTCAGGAGCCAAGAGCAGCAAAGGTGAATATAATCCAAGGTTCCAGGAGCAACAGAGTCCAAGAGTCTTTAAAGTAGTCTAGAAGGGCCTAGCAGAATACTTGAGTCTGGGAGGATGAAGCAATCTATAGCAGAGATACCTCTCAAGGACCGACGTTGCCTGGAACTAAAGCACAGCACAGCAAACAGTATCTAAATAGCCAAAACCAAACTGCTTTCGATTTCCTTCATTGGCTGTTCAGGCTCAGCAGCAAACGGCCTTGTTGGAGAGCTCGTTAAAATTCCTTTCGCTGCCGCTTCTGCTGACCAAACTATCAACACAGGTGCTACCGTTATCTATCTTAGACTGATTCCCATTGGAAACAAGCTGAGGAAAATTCCCATCCCTTTGCAAAGAAGCTCCCTGCACAGAGGCCCCTGCAGCCAAAGAAGTTACAAACCTAAACCCAACACCCATATCCGTTTTGCATGCCTCCTGAAAATGGGTGCACTGCCAAATGGGTGTTTTCATTCCACACCTGGAAAAAAATGGCTCTTTCCCACCCATTGGAGGCAATGGGGAACTTACGAGGCTCCCCTTTCCATTCCTGGGAGCCTGTACTTTCTCCCCTTCAAGGGAAGCTGGGTGTCAGCAACAGGGTTAAGGAAGCACCCTATACAGCCCATTGTTGGGGGGGGGGGGTGGTCATGAAGTCCCACAGGCTCTTCTTGCATATCCTTCATTAAAATTTGATTTTAAAAACCATCAGGGTTGAGATACGACTCTTCCTGGATCTTTTCCCTTCTGTTTGGAGCAGAGACCAGGTTTCATGCTTCTTAAATCTGTTTCTACTTTATTTATTTATTACTTCAAATTTGTACACCGCCACTCCCCGATGGCTCGGAGTGGTTTACAGCAGCAAAGTTTAGCAAAAAAAAAACCCCCACAGTTTACATAGGGTACACATAAATAGGACAAACAATACTATCACTACAAACAGATTAACTATTAGTGGACCTAATCCGCAAAGCAGAGTTCAGTCCTGAGACATCTGGTGGCCTATAGTCCTCAGTACGGCTGACACCAGTTCGTGGGGCCGGAGTGAAATATAGGTCCGGTGGCAGAAAGCAAAGTCTTCCCTCAGGGAGGGAGAGTCTAAACCCTCTAGCTCAGGGCTGTCCAACTTCTACGGGCCCAAGGGCCGGAATTCTGGTCACTGATCACCTGGGGCGCCGAAGGGTCTGCCTCCGCCCCTGGCTCCGCCCCTCCCCTCCCCCAGCCCCCTCCCGGCTCCAATTTACTTACAATTGACCTTGAGTTGTGGAGTTGTAGTTCACCTCCATCCAGAGAGCACTGTGGACTCAAATAATGATGGATCTGGACCAAACTTGGCATGAATACTCAATATACCCAAATGGGAACACTGGTGGATTTGGGGGAATGTTTCCTAATACCTTTGAGTTATTTGAGTCCACACTCAAATTGGGACACACACAAAAAAACCAAACACCTCAATGCCGTCGCAGGGCTTGATGGGGCCTCCTTTCCCAGAGGCGGGGGAGGAGGCCCAAAGAGCCCCTCCCTCCCCTCCCTGAAGGGAAAACAAGCCGCGGGGCAGGCGCAAAAGGAAGCCACGTTGCGCCCCTGCACGCGGGAGAAGGCAGCCCAACAAAGGGGGAGGGGGCGCAGAGGGGAAGGAAGCGTCGCCAAGGAACCCGCCGCTGAGGACCCCCTCCCTCACCCAACGTCCCACTGTTTTTAGATTGATTGATTCGAGCCAGGCCCTTCCTTACCCATACTGCGGGAGCCCCGCCACAGGCCCGCGGGACCCGAGATTTCAGCAGCTATCGCGAGACTACGCAGCCACAGACAGGATTTCGACCTCCCTCGAAATCCCATCTGTGGCTGGCGTAGTCTCGCGGTGCTTGCCTAAACCCGGAAGTAGGTTTTTTTCTTAAATTTATTTTTTAATTTTTATATGTATTTTATTAAAACAAGATAGGGGGCCGGAGGGAAGGGGCTCGGGGGTCGTGTACGGCCCCAGGGCTGCCTGTTGGACAGCCCTGCTAGCTGATTCTGGGAGCTCAGGGGATTCTGAGGGCTCAAGGGCACATCCGTTCCCCATCCCTGCCCTCTGTGTCTGGGGACGGGGTGCTTCCCGCGATTTTACCCAGCTCCTGAAGCCCACATTCCAAAATGTCCTGGAGCGGAATTTACTCTGCTTCTTGGGTCGTCCAAAGGTCCCTTAGAGGTTAGAGGCAGGTGGAGAGGTCCTTGCGCGGTCTCTGCTGGCATCAGCTGTGCCAGCACCCGAACTTCCTCCTCATCTAGGCAGCAAGGCCCGCCCCACCATCCTTGTTCCGGTTTCAGAGGAAATGTCGTCACCCTGAGCCGGAGCGGAGTCATCTACGAGGTCTCATGGGGAGTGCAGGGACTTCCTGCATCTTCGTCCACTTTTCCTTTTGCGCCTGCGTGGTGGGTCCAGTGGAGTGGCGTGACTGTGGGTGCCCCCAAGGTCGCCCGCCATCTTCTCTCCTGGTCCATCATTCAGGGCCCCAGTCTCGAGGAGGTCCTTCCAAGCCTCCCTCTCAGCTAGGCCCAAGCATCGTCGGTGGTGGCAGGGTCTCTCGCACTGCAAGCCAGGTCCATCTCTAGGAGGCCCCGGGCGGAACGCTGCTGTGCTTGGAGAGACCTCGGCGGCAGTACCACGGGCATCCAAGCCCCGCTTTAGAGGAGAGGTGCACAGGCTTTCTCCCCCAGCACCAGCACCAGCAACATGCCACACAGCTTTCCAAGTCATATTAAGGAGGCCCAGATAAGAAAGAGCAAGGAGTCATGGCTGGAGCTCAGTGGAGCGATCCTCTGTAGACCACCTTAGAAACCCCCTCTGTTTGCTCTACTGCCCGCAATCTCCTTTCTGCTTGGGGTTTTCCTTCCTTAAAGCTGTTCCTGCTTTCTATTCTAGAAGAGATGTAGGCTTCTCTCTTTTTGTTTGCTGGGATTACTACTATTATTAATAATGATGATTATCTTTTAAACCAGTGTTTTTCAACCTTTTTTGAGCCGCAGCACATTTTTTACATTTACCAAATCCTGGGGCACACCACCAACCAAAACGACACAAAATGACACTCGAACACAGTCATACATATAGTTAATATGTTTCTCAATGTATTTATACACTCAGTGTGAAACCTGGGCCTGTTTCGATGAACACAACATAGATATCCTGGCAGGAATGGCAGAAAGACACAAACTTCCCACACAGAACTCCCATCACCAAGAGAAAATGCTATAAGGGTTTGGTGGGCATTGACCTTGGGTTTTGGAGTTGTAGTTCACCTATATCCAGAGAGCACTGTGGACTCAAACAATGTTGGATCAGGACCAAACTTGGCATGCATACTCAATATGCCCAAATGTGAACGCAGGTGGAGTTCAGGGGAAATAGACCTTGACATTTGGGAGTTGTAGTTGCTGGTGGTGTGCCCCAGGATTTGGTAAATGTAAAAAATGTGCTGCGGCTCAAAAAAGGTTGAAAAACACTGGTTTAAAAAATAATCATCATTATTAATAATACTAGTAATCCCAGCAAACAAAAAAAAGTAAAAAGTGTGCCGTGGCTCAAAAAAGGTTGGGAAACACTGCGATAATAGACTCACGTAACCCAGCAATTCCTTCCTTGTAACTTTTCTTCTTCCCTTTTTTCCTTTTCCTCCTTGTCCTGGCATTGATTGACTCCCTGGTTGAGATGCCAAAGGAAAGCTTAGAGTTTCTAGTGCAGGATGTTATGAGATGAGCCCTGGCTAACGCGCACAAGAAAGCGAATTCTCAACCTGAGACATTTTATGGCACTTGTCAATTTCCACATGTTGCACCGATTCCACATTAACCCCAGGCAGGTGGCTTATCTTATCTGCATTCCAATTAACCTATCTAGTAATCTGTTAAATGGGTATAATCATATTCATCTCCTGCTGCGGGACATTGCCCAGTTCAATTAATTAATGTTCACAACAGGCTCTGGGATCAGAAAGATGAAAGGCTGCGGATAACAATTTTTTAAATGATATTAAGAATCCAAAGATCTGTATCAAGGCACACAGCGTCACATGCTCAGCTTCCAGTTTCACTCACGTCTTCACAGATGGTGCTGTACAGTCACTTTAGCCGTCCGTCAGGGAGCAATTCCGAAGCAGGGCCAGCCACAGTGCCACGCGGAGGCTTCAAGGGGGTCCCTTGGAAACTGAACAAGTCTGTCTTGACATTACTTCGCGGACGAAGATTCTTAGGAAGGACTCATCCCAGGCTTTTTACAAGTGCGTTGATGACTAAAAAGGCCAATCTGAGAAAGGCAAGTTCGGTTGCAGAAAGCACAGAAGAAAGTCTCCTTGGGGGATGTTGTTTCCAAGTTGTGGTTCTTTCTGCGTTGTCGTTTCTCTTCGAGACCTGTTCAGCGTGACTTCTCGATAGTGGATAGTGCGTCTCCATGCCTCCCAATGTGAGGCCAGGGTGGACCATTGCTCGTGATCAATCTGGCCGAGCCTGAGGTGTTGTTTCAGGGAGTCCTTATATCTCTTTTTGGGGGCACCTCTCTTGCGCTGACCCGTGGCGAGTTCACCATAGAGTAATATCTTTGGGAGGCGGTGAACTCCCAAAGGTCCTAGAGACCTCATGCCCTGCCCAGCGCAGCTGTGTTCTCAATAGCATGGCCTCAATGCTGGTGATCCCTGCTTGCTCAAGGACGGCAACATTCGTCACATAGTCGGTCCAGTGTACATTTAGGATTGTGCGAAGACAGCGCTGATGAAAGTGTTTGAGGAGTCGTAGGTGCTGGCGATAGGTGACCCATGTTTCAGACCCATATAGGAGAATAGACAGTACGATAGCTCTGTACACACTGATTTTGGTGCTTTGCCTCAGGTGCTTGTTGCTTTTGTGAAGCCTTCCGAATGCACTTTATGCCTTTGCCAACCTGTGATCTATCTCTTTGTCAATCTTGGCGTCTGAAGAGATGGTGCTTCCCAGGGAGGTGAACTGCTGGACGGACTTAAGCACAGATTCGCCTATGCTAACGTCAGCATAGGCGAATCTGTGCTTAAGTCCGTTCAACAAGCCTGTAGGTTGGACGTAAACAGGAAATGGGAAACCAAACAAGCTTCGAAATTCAGGAGCTGCTGGTTTCATTTCCTGAGTTTCATCCCAAAAAGGCAATCTTCACGAAATAGTGTTTTTGAGTGAGTGAGTGAGTGAGTGAGTGATATATCGTGATGAACCTCTGGCGGAGCATATCATTTAAGACTCATCATTTGGTCTTAAAGGCAAGACCTAATGTACTTATGTGTTGAGAAATAGCCATTAAATCAAGAGCAGTAATAATTCATGGTTAGCTCACATTTACTTTTGCTTGAATAATGCCCTGCATTCATTTCCAGTAAATTAATATAATAAGAGTGAGGAAGGACCTCTTGGTGAGCAACTACCGGTCATCTTGGAAGCGCTGCTGAGCTATCACATTGGGCTCAAAAGCAGCAATGGGCCAAATGCCTCCCAGAGTTTTTTTAATTTCTGAAGAGAGGTGTGATCCTACGTCTAGAACAGGTTGGGGATCCCTTCTCTGGAATACCTGGGAATACCCTAATTTGGTTTTTTATTGGAATACCTGTATTGACATATACATAAGGTGATATCTTGCTTTTAATGTTTGATATGCTTTTAGTGGTTGGATTTTTAATGTATAGGTTTATTTTGTTGGATGTATGTTTGCATGGAATCAAATTGTTGCCTATATATGTGAGCCGCTCTGAGTCCCTTCGGGGCGAGAAGGGCTGGGTACTAGGCATGGTTTCGAACCCAAAAATGGCGATTCTAAAATCAAATGGGGGGGGGGGATTTTTTTTTGATTAGTAAAAGAAAGACTTACAAAAAAATTCCAAAAATTTCTAAAATGTAACTTAATTACTAACGAAATTCGTTAGTAGTTCGTATGCCAGAGCATGCGCATTCCAGATGGTTTTGGCCTACAACTCCCAGAAATCCTAACAGCTGGTAAATTGGCTGGGATTTCTGGGAGTTGTAGGCCAAAACTTGAATAAATCACACTGAATTCTAGATGGGACTCTCCAAATAGGAAGGAGGGAGGGAGGGAGGGAGAGAGGGGGTATTCTATTCTTGGAAGCAGCAAAAAAAGGCTGAGGAGGCCCCCCCTCGCTGCCTCTCTCTCACCCCGATCCTGAGGGAGCGAGGGCCCAAGTTTGCCCAGGCTGAGAGGAAAAGGAAGAGGCCTGAGGCTGTGAGGAATGGTGGGAGTTGAAGTCCAAAACACCTGGAGGGCTGAAGTTGGCCCCTGCGATGGGGCAAGGCAGAGCAACGGGGAAGAGAAGGGAGGGGGGAGAAGCATCTGAGAGAGCGCAGGGGGAGAGAGGAGGAGAAGCGCGCGTGTGTGTGAGAAGTTGGCCCCTGCGATGGGGCAAGGCAGAGCAACGGGGAAGAGAAGGGGGGGGAGAGAAGCCAGCAGGAAAGAGGAGGACTACACTTTCCAGAATGCATTGCCTAGCAGCAGCGTCACTTCCAGTTCCCCATAGAAATGCGGGAAAAAGAAGAAGCTGAATGAAGGCGGGAAGGAAATGAGGGGGAGAAGACAGGGAGAAGTGAGTAGTACAATAATTAAGAATTAATTACGATCATAACGCAAATTGTTGGCCTCAAGGACCGTAAAGAAAGTCTACTTCCTGGTTAGCTGCCGTGATGCGTATAAACTAGAAAGTCCCATTACATACTAATCAC
Source organism: Anolis apletophallus (assembly GCA_030556195.1). NCBI lineage: Eukaryota > Metazoa > Chordata > Lepidosauria > Squamata > Anolidae > Anolis > Anolis apletophallus. The sequence continues at coordinate 760,086 of JARBWK010000014.1, forward strand.
TTACGATTTCTTTTGATTTTCATAACTTTTTTCTCATGCCTACTGGGTACAAGGTAAATAAATAAACTGAAACCTGTTGTGTCCACTTCAAGGTGGTGGGCAGCTGCTATGTTCCTGCTCTTTGGTCTCAAATCCCCAGTTTCTCTCTACAGCCTTATGTCTCGTTTCTTCATTGCTTGTGTTGTGTATGAACACACAAATGGAGAGGCTGAGGAGCTGAGAAAGGAACAAACAGGAGCACTGCCGCTGCCATCTCAAAAAAAGTGATGGAGAAGCTCGGAGGAGGTTGCTGCTCTCACCGCCTTGAAGGTGGAAGAGGAGAAAAAAATTGCTGACCCAAATTTCAGATTTTTGATGACGTTCATAAGATCAGCTCAACCTGCGCTGCCCCTGGAGATCTTCCCATTCTCACTGAGATTTGAGCAAGATTAGGAGGAAGCATATAGTACGAGGAGCTTTGAAAGAGTCTCTCCCCCACACACACACACACACAACGTGCCTTGATTGGAGACATGGATGGAATGGTTTCAAACTGCCGGTTACTGATTGTGTTGAGTTTTATGGATTGTATTGTTTTTATAATTGCTGTTGTGTTCTTATTATGTGTTGTTGGGCTTGGCCTCACGTGAGCCACCCTGAGTCCCCTTGGGGAGATGGTGGCGGGCTGTAAGTGAAGTTAATCTTTCTATCTATCTATCTCTCTATCTATGTATATCATAGAAGAGAATGTTTGCAGAGGTGCGGAGGTGCGGTGGAGCAGAGGGAGGAATATGTGCCAACGTTTCTATTGGTTGCCACAGTTGGAGTATTTGCATAAAGGACACTGAATGGCCAGCCTCAGAACACCGACACTCTAAGGCACCTGATTATTGGCATAAAGTACTTTGATTGGCCAGCCTCAGAACTCCAACAGTCTAAGACACAAGACAGAGGAGATTGGTTGCCACTGAGGGAGAATTTGCATAACGGACTCTGCATGGCCAGCATTCCAACATCCAAAATCTCAAAGGTGCCAGAGAGTGCACTTTTAAAAAGGCTTCCTTCAGCTGATTTAACAAACTAGGCCTCAGCCTGATTTGGCAGTAAGGCTTCCTCTACTTGATTTCCCAGACTAGGTCCACAACAATGACAGAACAAGACCAAACTTGGCCCACAGACCCCCCCCCCAAAGATGCACTCTACATCTTGGTGCAGTTTGAGGTAGGATGTACCATGGATGACGGGAATTGCAGTACTTTAACTCACTTGCTTAGAGCACAGCGGCCCACACCAATGACGGATCAGGACCACACTTGCCACACAGAGGCCCAATGCAAGACCAAGCTTGACACACAGTGCCCCTATGACCCACTCTACATTCTACTGCCATTTGCAGAAGAGTGGACCATGGATGAGACTTGAGGTACCTCCATGGATTATGGGATTTGTAGTACTTTCAAAGCCTTCATTTCCCACAGACCACTGCAGCCCTGACCAAAGACCTATAAAGACTACACTTGGCACCCTGTGTCCCCGTGACCCAGTCTCCATCCTTCTACAGTTTAGAGGACCGCAGACCATGGATGATGTGACTTCAACTATCTCTACTCATTGCCCAACACTGCTGCGGCCCCCAACAAAGACCAATAAAGACCATACTTGGCACACAGAGCCACTCTATCATCTAATGCAGTTTGGAAGAGGGTGAACCATGGATGATGGGACTTCAACTATCTCTACTCATTGCCCAAGACCACTGCGGCTCCCAACAAAGACCGATAAAGACCATACTCTTCCTTGATAGAGTCAGCCAGTTCACGCCCAGCTCAATTATTTAAGGTAATTCGGTCTCTGGCAACAATCCCAACTGTCCCAAATGATAGGGGTTTGGCTCCAACGGCTGAGGCTTTCCAGAACTTTTTCACTGACAAGATTTCGACTCTCCACCGGGACATTCCCGCCACTCTTGATACAGTTAGTGAACTCGAGACTCCGCCGCCACTCGGTGGGCCCGCCTTCACCCGTTTCCAACCGCTGGACGCAGCAGCTGTCGATGGGTTACTGGCTGCAGCTAGACCAACTACTTGCTCCCTCGACCCGTGCCCCTCCTGGCTTGTTAGATCCTGCTGGGAGGGGCTACGAGGCCCCCTGGGCACGATCATAAATAGCTCCCTTGAGCAAGGAGTCTTCCCGGGGGGATTGAAAGAGGCTATGGTGAAACCGCTGCTGAAAAAGCCGAACCTAGACCCTGCGGCTCCCTCCCTGTACAGGCCTGTTTCCAACTTGCCTTTCCTAGGCAAAGTAATTGAGAGGGCGGCAGCGGATCAGCTGCAGCGGTTCCTAGACGACACAGCTGGACTTGATCCCTTCCAGTCCGGCTTCCGTATTGGGCATGGGACGGAGATCGTGCTTGTCGCCATTACAGACCAACTTCGCCACCAGCTGGACCAGGGTGGATCAGCACTGCTTGTCTTGTTAGATCTGACAGCAGCATTTGATACTGTAGATCACGCACTGTTGACCCACCGTCTAGCCGCTTCCGGGGTTGGGGGGACTGCCCTTCAATGGGTGGCCTCCTTTCTCCGGGACCGGGGACAACGCGTGGAGGGGTGGGGAGGTCTCGGGAGACTCCCACTTGACTGTGGGTCCCCCAGGGGCCATCCTCTCCCCCTTATTATTCAATGTTTACATGCGCCCCCTGGCCCACGACTTTGGTCTGGAGTGTTATCAGTACGCTGATGACACCCAGCTTCTGCTGAGAATGGACGGCAGGCCGGACTCCGTACCTGATTGTTTCCATCTATGCCTCGAAGCCGTGACTGGTTGGCTGCGTGCCAGCCGGCTGAAGGTGAATCCATCGAAGACGGAGATCCTGTGGCCTGGTCGGCTTGGACTGGGTGGGTGCCGGTTGCCTACCCTGGACGGCGAGCGGCTTAACCCATCGCCGTCAGTTAAGAGCCTGGGGGTTGTATTGGACTCCTCGCTGACCATGGAGGCCCAGGTCTCTGTGGTCAGCAGGACGTCATTCTTTCACCTCCGACAGGCTAGGCGACTGGCACCCTACCTGTCCAGGGACGACCTGGCCACGGTAATCCAAGCGACGGTCATCTCGAGACTAGACGACTGTAATGGCCTCTACGTTGGCCTTCCCCTGTCGACAATCCGGAAACTCAAGCTAGTGCAGAATGCCGCGGCTCGCTTGCTGGCAGGAGTGCTGGCAAGAGAGCATATTACACCTGTTCTCCGGCAACTGCACTGGCTTCCCATTGAGTACCGAATTGCCTTCAAGGTGTTGGTTTTGACCTTTAAGGCCCCTACACGGCCTAGGGCCTGCGCACCTGAAGGACCGCCTTACCCCGTATTCACCCCCGAGATCACTGCGCTCAGATGAGCAAAATCTGTTGTTAATTCCATCAGTCCGCTCCTGTCACCTGTCGACGACTAGACAAAGGTCTTTTTCTGTGGCGGCACCGGTGCTTTGGAACGCCCTCCCGGACAGTACCCGAGCTATCTCGGAACTGGGCCCGTTCCGGAGGGCATGTAAGACGGCCCTCTTCGGGCTGGCCTTTAATTAGGCACACCGGACTAAGAATTACGATATATGTCCTCTCAATCCGTGCTCTGACAATGTAATCTGTTTTAAATGTGGTTTTATGTTTTTATGTTTTTATCAACTGTAGGGTCGCATGTTGACATGTTACAACATGCTGCCCATGTATCTTTTGCTGTGATCCGCCCCGAGCCTGCTGGGAGGAGCGGAATATAAAAGTGAACAATAAATAAATAAATAAATAAATAAATACTTGGCACACAGAGCCCCCATGACCCACTCTATCATCTAATGCAGTTTGGAAGAGGGTGAACCATGGATGATGGGACTTGAAGTACCAAAGACCAACCTTGGCACAAAATGCCTTTCTCAAATAACCCGGGCACCGCTGGGTCCCCTAGCTAGTAAATAAATAAAATATAAATGGGCTCCTTGTAGGCTGTGCCGTGGTAAAGGTTGCGGCCCTTTCTTTTCATGTCAAGGTGCGTAGTGTGGCTATTAGGATCAGCGTTAGCATTTCTAACCAACACCTGAAGTCATCACCATTAACTGAATTTAGGGCAGAAAAGAGAATTGCAGAAGGGAGGGATGGGGGGGGGAGGAGTAAGGACATCTGAAGGTCGCGAGACGGTCCCTTCGTTCCTGAGTGTCTAAATCTGTCTCCCTTTGATGGAACCAGGAGAGAAAGAACGAGAGGAGGGAAGAAAGGGAGAGGGTCTCTGGTGCTATTCTCTGCCCGTTCTCCTTCGCTTTGAAGTGTGCAAAATAGTTGTGCTTTAATAAGTTAATATGCATTTGCGGGAGATGTTTCCTCACATTCTCTCCCATAATTATGTTCCAACATTGATAAGTGGGACCGAATTGAATGATAAACATTTCATGAAGGGTCTCGTTTTCCGGGGCCTTCTTGGGATATTTATTAAACTAATTATTTTACGACATGCCTCGCAGACTCTCTTCCCTTTGAGCTCAAGTTTAGAATGTAAACTCAGCAATTATTTCCACTCCAGAAGTTTGCTTTACTTTTGAAGTGACCCAGATAGCGGGGCCTTCAAGCGGCTTTGCGGCAGAATCCCGTTCCGAGCAAGTTTCTTTTCTTTCCCCCCTTTTCTTCTTTGTCTCTTGATATAGTTTTATAGGCAAATAAAGTTAACATCCTTTTTACTAACAGGAGGACTTTTGATCTCCATTCAAATATGGGATTTGTAAGCAAACCACATTCCTACCCAGTTCTGTTGTGGGAGAAGAAAAGGACGTCGCCTGTGATATGTCCCCCCTCCCCGTGTGTTATTGCGTGGCTTTTTTTAAAAAAGAAGAATTGTCATGCTAATTCCATATCCTGCTTTTTAGTATTCCATATTAATTGCATTCAAATCCCATTAGAGGAGAAAACCGTTTGAAAGGAATTAGAAGCACCCCCCACCTTCAGTTTTGTGTTTTAAGTGGTTCCAACTAAGCCAAGAGCCTATTCCATTGTCCTCTAAATCAGTGTTTTCCAACCTTTTTTGAGCTGCGGCACATTTTTTACATTGACCAAATCCTGGGGTGTGCACACTACCAACCAAAATGACACAAAATGACAGTCTAACACAGTCATACATATAGTTAATATGTTTTTAAATGTACAGTATTTATACACTCATTTAAAAACATATTAACTATATGTATTACTGTGTTAGAGTGTCATTTTGTGTCATTTTGGCTGGTGGTGTGCACACCCCAGGATTTGGTCAATGTAAAAAATGTGCCGTGGCTCAAAAAAGGTTGAAAAACACTGAGTTAGAGGATGTGGGCTGAGATTCTACATTCAGGAGATGGTGTATAGTTACAGTTACAGGTTTACAATGCTGTTGAGGGACACGTGTCGAAGAGTTACAATGTTGTGCAACTGAACTTCCCACCACCTTCCAAGTCAACTTACACCATATTCCTTGAACAAACCCAATCCCACCTGATTTCAGAACCTAAGCAACATTGGCCATTGTTAAGTATTGGATGTGAGACGACCAGAGGAAGCCATGCCTCTCTCTATAATATTTATTTATTTATTTAAAACTTTTGTAGGGGAGAATCTGTTCGGACAGGTAAACTGGGTCAGAACCGTATAGGGTTTTGTAGGTTAAAACCAGCACTTTGAATTGTGCCCGGAAGCTCATTGTCAGCCAGTGGAGCTGGCGCAGCAAAGGAGTTGTATGCTCCCTGTGCCCTGCTCCTGTGAGTAACCTGGCTCCCGAACGTTGGACTAATTGCAGCTTCCGAGCAGTCTTCAGAGGCAACCCCACGTAGAGAGCATTGCAGTAGTCTATTCGGGATGTAACCAGAGCGTGGACCACCGTGGCCAAGTCAGACTTCCCAAGGTACGGGCGCAGCTGGTGCACAAGCTTTAACTGTGCAAAAGCCCTCCCGGCCACTGCCGAGACCTGGGGCTCCAGGCTCAGCGATGAGTCCAGGATCACTCCCAGACTGCGACCTGTGCCTTCAGGGGGAGTGTAACCCCGTCAAGCACAGGCTGTAACCCTATGCCCTGTTCGGCCTTACGACTGACCAGGAGGACCTCTGTCTTGTCTGGATTAAGTTTCAATGTGTTAGCCTTCATCCAATCCGTTTCAGCGGCCAAGCGCCGGTTCAGGACTTGAACAGCCTCCTTAGTAGCAGGTGGGAAGGAGTGACAGAATTGGACATCATCTGCGTACAGATGACACCGCACCCCGAAACTCCAGATGATCTCCCCCAACGGCTTCATGTATATGTTAAATAACATCGGGGACAGTATTGAACCCTGCGGGACCCCACAGTACAATGGCCATGGGGCCGAGCAGGAGTCCCCTAGCAACACCTTCTGGGACCGACCCTTGAGGAAGGACTGGATCCACTGCAATGCAGTACCTCCAGGGCCCATTCCAGCGAGGTGTCTCAGAAGGATACCGTGGTCGACGGTATCAAAGGCCGCTGAGAGGTCCAGCAGAACCAACAGGGACACACTCCCCCTGTCAAGGAGAAATTCCTACTTGCAGCTATGGAGAGCCACCGCCAGACAAACCCTCACCATACAGCCCCTCCTGTCCTACTAATAACTTTGTATAGTAAAGTAAGATGGCTATTATGGGTTATTTCAGCAGCTCCTCATCCCTTTTCCACAAGTTAATACTCATTAAGCCTGTTCCTTATATACAATTACTACAAGACAGGCAACTTCGGGTCTGAAATTTTCATTTAATATTGAAGAAAAATTAAGCCTAAAGGGCAGTCTTGCAGTAAATTAAAAACTAAGAGGTGTGTGGCTGCGTCTTCTTCTTCTTCTTTGAGACTAGAGTCTACTACTTCCTCGGGCATGCAACTGTTCTGCCGAGCGGCATTTGGTCAGGTCCATGGAGGAGGGTGATGGTAGGAGGAAGCGATCAGGTCAGGAGCCACGAAAGACGGAGAAAAGCTCAAGGTCTTAATTGCATTCTCAGCTGCGAATCGCTGCTTGTGTTTTCTGTGCTTCGCTTCCTTTGACCTCGCTCCCCCCTGCGCTCAACCGCCTTGAAGCTTGCCGACAGCGCAAGAACCATTTCAGGAAGTTGGAGACATGGACTCAACTCAATCTCGCAATATTTTTCTTCATCTTTGAGGCACTTCAGAGGTCTTGTTGGTTTTGCAACAACAGACTAACGTGGCTGTCCTTCTGAAGACAAGCTTTACTCTCTCTCTCTGATCTTCCAGGGAGTCCGTTGTGCTTTTCTCACTCCTTGAAGTAACTTCAAATCATCTACAAAGGGCTGTCCGCAAATGAAGCCCAGGTTCTCAAAGGCACTGCAGGAGACGCCATCTCACGGACCTACTTATTCAGCCCTTTCCATTCTCCTCCTTCCTTCAGTGCATTGCTATCCTGGTCATCTCTCTCGTTGGGGAGTATACTCCTCTTTCCCATAGTTCTTCCCTGCTACCTCCATGGTGCTTATCCATTTTTGAAGTCTTCTATGTGTGTTTTCTGCTCTGTCTTTTGCTCTGTACATCATAACATATTGCAACAGAACATCTTTGGTTCTCTTTAAAGCGGATAGGTAGCCAATGAAACAGGTCACCTACATTGGCTTCAAGGAAACCAACTAATTTGAAGAGTGGCGCTGGAGAAGTGTTTGATGGACACCATGTCCTGCTAATCTGATGAGTGGAAGGGTATCAGACCAAATCAGAAAACTAGAAATAAAGACGACTCAGCTGAGGCTGTTATAGTTTGGACATTTAATGAGATGTCATGACTCATTAGGAAAGGCAATCTCTCTCTCGGCATTACGTCGAGAACGAAGGTTCTTAGGAAGGACTCATCCCACACTTTCTACAAGCACGTTGATGACTAAGGAGGTTGGATGTGTCCTTCGAGCCTGTGCAATCGACCTTTCTGGTGGAGCGCAGCATGCACAGAACTGGCCCCACCCTTTAAACCAAAGGGTCGTCTGCCGGGGCCTAGCAAGCTTGGACGGGGGCAGCGAGGTCCTCAGGTTGTAGGTTTGGTTCGAGTTTCCTTCTCTTAGATGGTTGACCTTACAGGGTTAGACGTGCACCATCTGCCCGGGTTTGAAATCAGAGTTTTCCTTCTCTTAGGATGGTTGCCAAAAGGCTAGAGAGCCCATCCTGCCCGTTGACGCTCTTTGTCAGACCCTTCGGTTGTGGCCTGTCTGGCATGGGAGGCCCCACCGCCTCCCAAAGATACTACTCTACGGTGAACTCACCACGGGTCAGCGCAATACAGGCACCCCAAAAATAGAGATATAAGAACTCCCTGAAACAACACCTAAGGCTTGGCCAGATTGATCACCAATGGTCCACCCTGGCCTCACAAGGGGAGGCGTGGAGAAGCACTATCCACAATGCTGTGACCTCTTTCAAGAAGACATGCCAAATGTGTCTCCAAGAGAAACGACAATGCAGAAAGACTCGCAACTTGGAAACAACATCACCAAAGGAGACCTTCTGTGCTTTCTGCAACCGAATTTGCCTATCTCAGATTGGCCTTCTTAGTCATCAACGCGCTTGTAAAAAGCGTGGGATGAGTCCTTCCTAAGAATCTTCATTTACGAAGTAATGCAAAAGAGAGAGAGAGAGAGAAGGTTCATTTCTAAATTCTCAGAAATGTCAGTCATAGAATCATAGAACCATAGAGTTGGAAGAGACCTGGTGGGCCATCCAGTCCAACCCCCTGCCAAGTAGCAGGAAAATTGCATTCAAAGCACTCCCGACAGATGGCCATCCAGCCTCTGTTTAAAAGCTTCCAAAGAAGGAGCCTCCACTACACTCTGGGGCAGAGAGTTCCACTGCTGACCTGGCTCACCATTGTGTCAATTGGTAGTAGTAATAGTAGTAGTTGTAATAAATATGAAAGAACTAAATAAATCCTCATTGTAAACAGTGATTGTGGTTTCTGTAGGGATTCGATTTTTCATTTAGTACCTCCTTGACAGCAATGAGAAATGTCAGCAATGGTCACCTTCAAGACTTGAGGTCACACCACTGTGATAAAATCTTCAAAAACCAAACAGTTTTTTAAAAAAGATATTCACAATTGGGAATTTTGCACACAGATAAAGGATTGTGTGCACAGGAAAAAGCATTTTCTGCATGAAAATATTATTTCAATGTAGAAATACTAATTCTTGCACAGAAAATGATGTTTGTTGTGCAAATCAACCATATGTAAATTTAACACAGAATAAATCCCCAAGTATAGCATTTTCTGCACAAAAGTCAGTATCTCTGTGTTAAAATATTATTTACCACAGAGAAAATGCTGTTTTCGTCACAGGAAATGCTATTTTCTGTGCAAAATAACTGCATATGAATTTTTTATAAAATAACTCCCAAACTGAATATTCTCATCGGTCCAGAATTTTTCTCGTTGGAGTTTTTTAACCCTCAAAAGTAAGCGTGTGTGTGTGTGTCATAGCTCAGAGACCAAGGAAGCCAAGCCCAGGAACAAGGTGGAGAAATAGCCCATAACTCACGAGTAACTGGAAACAGGAACAAGGCACACAATATCAGGAACACAGGAAAGTCAGAAACAAGGACCAGACATCAACTCTTTGACCGCCGCAAATGCAGCCCCAAAAACCCATTTCTTCTATAGCAGTTAAACATCACTGTCGTCTGAAGACCCTCCTTGATCATGAGCACCAGCTGCTGCATCTCCTACAGCTGCGGTGACCTGTGCAGACCTCCAATCTTGCCAATGCTGTTGGAAACTTAGTGTCCCAATCTGTTTCTGAACCCCCAGAAGGCCAGTCTAAATCACTGTCAAAGCCACAAAAGGTGTCAGAATTAGACTCTTCGTTACACACATCCTTTACTTCCTGAACCAATGTTGATTCTAAATCCGGATCACTTTTCTCTGACCTCATTTCTTCTTCCCCAGGAAAACCTTGGAAGTCTTCTGAATCAGAAGGCACATGATATCAGTACCTGCCGGATCCTTTTTCTCTGTTCCAGCCCTTCCAAACTAGAATCACTAGCAGCCCTTTTAATCCCAGCTGCAGACTCTTGATCACCCAGAGCCTCACCCCAGTCCATTCCATACTACTGCTTGATGCTATTGACCCAGCATCTTTCCCAATACTACTACTAGTAGTAGCTGAAGGCTCAATCACAACAGTGTGTGTGTGCGTGTGTGTGTGAGAGAGACTATTTTCTTAATATAACACAAGAATATATAGAAAAGTCTATTGGTCTTTTAATTAGGAAGAATGTGGAGGTGATTTCAAATGCATGGCGTGCTAAGTATTTTTCTTGGATATCCCTCCTCCCTCCCTTTGTGCTTTGTTCTTCAGCAATAATTGCATAATTCCAATCTCTTTTTGTGATCTCTTCTCTGATCATTTAGAATTACGGTAGATACATTTTTGGCCCTAAGGAACGGTGCAACAAGTACATAAATGCAGCCGGTAAAATATTTTGTCCATCGGCGAGGCTGATATCGTCATTTGCTGATTCATTACGTTCTCAGCGGGATGTTTGAGTTTAGAGAACTACCTGCCGTCCTTACCGGTAATAGGACTCTAAGCTAAGTTAAGCCTTACGTTTATTTCTTATTTTTTCCAGGACAGGGGAAATCAAACATAAAGGGATAATGAAAATACTGATTATAGCTCACATCAGATGGCCAACTTTGATTAAAGTGTGGGATGCAAAACCATATATAACACTGGAGCTCACAAATGGGGCCAAAGTAGGTGGAATGACGAGTGATTTAACATTATTATTATGTTGGTTACACTTATATCAATGTGACGGCTTCAAACATGATTACATCAATCATATTTTCAATGGAAATAACCAAGGTGGTGTAAAGAGCTTCAGGAAGGGGAAACAATATCAGACTTGGACCAATTCTGAATCAAATTGGAGTCATTTGGAGAGATTATGTGTAAAGGGAAGGGAAGGAGCACTGAGTTCTCTCCAAACAAAGGGGGGTTTCTTTAAGGCTTTTGGGGTGACGAAGGATCAAAGCCAGTGTCCGCAAAAGAGAGTGCCCTCCTCTTCCCATGCTTCTCCTCTAAGCAAAATGACAAGATAAGAGATGTGTCTCTATTCTGTAGGAATGACCAAAACCCTGTTGCCATCTTACGAATTTCTTTATGGATGACATTGGATATTTTTGTCAAACACCTGTTCAAAATTATGTATTATCATTGCTCATGGATTGAGAGCTATCAATAGGATGCTCTGCAATTAGTTTAGGCAGCCTTGACGTATCACCTTCTCCCGTATCATGTGCAGCAGGCCTGGATTACCCATAAGGCCACACTAGGCCATGGCCTAGGGGCGCAAGCCAAGGGGGGCGCAGTTTGCACAGACCAAAAAAACGTTGAAACAAAACTCTCTCTCGGGGGAGGGCAGGGGGAGAGCGCTGCGAGGGAGCAGGGGAGGAGGGAATGGTGCCCCCCCTCGCCATCGCCCCCGCCCCCTTGTCAAGGAAGGAGGGCGCAAGGAGGAGGCGGTGGAGGGAAGCCCCCGGGGCCGCTGCAGGACACGCGCGGCACCCAGGAACATGGCGGAGGAGGCAGAGGCGCTTGAGCCCTCCTGCTGTGCATGCCCAGCAGCGGCCCCGGGGGCGGGGCTTCCCTCCACCACCTCCTCCTCGCGGCGCACCCTCCTTCCTTGAGTCAAGGAAGGAGGGTGCGCTGCGAGGGCCCATAGGCTTCCCTGTTTTCCTCCTGCTCCTTGCACCCAACTTCCTTGACTCAAGGAAGGAGGGTGCACGCCACAGCAAGGAGGAGGAGGTGGGGGTGCGGTAGAGGTTGGTTTGGGGGCGTAATTCCAAAGTGTGGCCTAGGGTGCCAAAAGGGGTTAATCCAAAAGGGGCCTGATGTGCAGTGTTATCCTCTTTGATTTCTTCTTCTTCTTCTTCTTCTTCTGCTATAAAATGCCTGTCCCCATTTAGTTGTCCTTTCTGCACCTTTTCCAGATCTGTAGTACCTTTAAACATAGAACTAGCACCTCAGAAAGGACTCTGTGCCATTTTCCTCCCCACCCCAGTGTCCTTAGAACAAGTTTCAATCTAAGGACATGAAACAATGCCCCACAGTCCCATTAATATGGAAAATGTAAACATCAGGCCAAAGTTGTAAAATTGGAATTGCGGGATGTTTACACCTTACGGCACTAATTTTCGAAACAACCTCTGCAATTTCATCCGGTCGAGGTATGATTGTCCGGACACTTCAGTAATTGAGTTTTTCTGTGCGCCATGACCAACGGTGCTAATTTGTGAAACAGATTAGACAGAGGAATACATTTTCTACCTTGACCTTTGTCGTATTACTTTCTCATATGGGAATAAGAAGGTATGTGGAAGGAAATGAAATCTATGTGCACCTCATTTGCACAATGCTGAGGCACGTGCGCGTTTCCCTGCTGCTAACACAGCAAGGTTCCTCTCAATCCTATTAATAACTGATTATCTCCAATTTGGCATAAGGGAGATATAAAACGTGATATCATTTATTACTCCAATGCAGTGTTTCCCAACCTTTTTTGAGCCGCGGCACACTTTTTACTTTTGCAAAATCCTGGGGCACACCACCAACCAAAATGACACAAAATGACACTCTAACACAGTCATACATATAGTTAATATGTTTTTTAATGTATTTATACACTCAGTGTGAAGCCTGGGCCTGTTTCGATGAACACAACATAGATATCCTGGCAGGAATGGCAGAAAGACACACACAAAGGTCTTGCTCAACAGCTGGGAGTTATAGTTCACCCGCAATCAAAGAGCATTCTGAACTCCACCAATGATGGAATGGAATCAAACTTCCCACACAGAACTCCCATAACCAAGAGGAAATGCTATAAGAGTTTGGTGGGCATTGACCTTGAGTTCTGGAGTTGTAGTTCACCTATATCCAGAGAGCACTGTGGACTCAAACAATGTTGGATCAGGACCAAACTTGGCATGAATACTCAATATGCCCAAATGTGAACACAGATGGAGTTTGGGGAAAATAGACCTTGACATTTGGGAGTTACAGTTTCTGGGATTTATAGTTAACACACAATCAAAGAGCACCCTGAACCCTTGCAACAATGGAATTGAACCAAACTTGGCATATTGAACTCTCAATTTCCCACGGCACACCTGATGATCGCTCATCACTAGTGTGCCCACGGCACACTGGTTGGGAAACACTGCTCCAATGGACGATACGGTTCTGGGTCAGTTACAAATTGTGTACGCAAGGAAAACTTGCGTACACAAAGAAGGTTATTAAAGAAGGTTGGCTCTCTGTTTTAATATCGAAGCATAATCAGATATCTCCAACTGATTCAGAGAACCTTTCTTCCTTTTAAAAACCCAATGGCCATGTCCAAGTCAACTGCAGTGTTCGGAAGGTCATTTGTATGCGTGGCACAGCCAATCGGAATTCTTTGCAGATTGGGAAACAGATTATTTGCTTAAATGGTATGGAAAACAGCTAGCTTTTCGGCACTACTGATCTCAATGATACACCACGTATTATCTGCAATGCTAGACTCTTAACAAAGGGAATGGAAGGGGAAAGTGAGGAACAAGCTTCGATGGAGGACTTTGTCCGTGTGTCTGTGTCAGACACTGATTCTGCAGCTAAGGAAACCAGGCGGAAAGTGTATTTATAGCAGGACCCCATATCTAGTTCTTGTTCTTCAGCACTAATATTCAGGACTAATAGTCCAAACAAGTAACTTTTCCAAACTCACACTGGGCCTGTGGATTAGAGTTGCGCGCAGAATTCGTTCCTACCATTTCTTTCGGGTCTTCCATTTCTTCAGAAGCACAAAATCTGAAACCCCCTCCCTGCATGAAAATGTCCTTGACACAAAGGCCTGTTTTGTGTGCCTCTGAACAGGGGCGGTCCTACCGGTAGGCAAAGTACGCCGCTGCGTGGGGCGCCATCTGGGTAAAGGGCACATTCCCCCACCCGCCAGATAGCGTCCGGCCGATGTTCTGCTTTTGGGCCTTGTGCGCTCCGACACCGCGCCATAGCAAACCTCCCTGCGTGCCAAATAGGGAGTGCTGTGTTTATAGGCTTCTGTGCCTGCGCACAGGAGCTTCTGGGCATGCGTGGAGGGGGGTGCATACCGAATAGGAGTGCTGTGTTTACAGGCTTCTGCACCTGTGCCCAGGAGCTTCTGGGCATGCGTGGAGGGAGAGGCCCATGCCGAATAGGGAGTGCAGTGTTTACAGGCTTCTGCGCCTGCGCACAAGAGCTTCTGGGCATGCGCGGAGGGGGGCACCAAAATAATGTTGGGGGGGGCACCAAAATAATGTTCGCTTACCATTTAAAATTACCTTAGACCGCCCCTGCCTCTGAACTTGCCTTCTTGGCATGGAAAGAGAGTGGAGGGGCATGCAGACAGGCATGCATGCACCACCACACACGCACTCACGAAGAGTGTAGTGGGGCATGCGTGGCAGAGCGCACCAGCAGCTGAGCATCTCTTACTCTAAAGTAAGAGGTGTTTGGCTGCAGGCACTGACTGGCGCGCTTGCTTTTTGGGCCTGCCTGCACGCCCCACCACACGCACACTCTCTTTCCAAGGCCTGCTATGGCATGGCATGCAGGCAGGTGTGGAAAGCACATGCGACTGCCACTGCCTACAGATAAGCGTCTCTTACACTAGAGCAGAATCAGCAGGCACCAGGTAAGAATAATGATTTTTGCGTCCCTGAACCGAAAGCAGCCCTCCCGATTTTGGGAGGCTCTCCAAAAACCAGTTTTGTCCCCCATCAAAAGCAGGGACACAAAATGGGGCAAGGCTTACCCCGGAAGATATCCCTATGCTAAAGACCTAAAGATCTCCTGCTTATGATGACTTCACCTGAACACTGCTGGCTCAGATCCAAATCCCAACACAGCCAAATTTCCTCTTACTTTACATAACATCCAAACAGGTGTCTCCAAAAAGACTAGAACTATGGCAAGTAGGTCACAATTGTTCTCTGGTGATGGTCTTCAGCAATGAGTAGCCAAGGACCTAGGAGTCATGTGTTTCCTCATTTCAGCTTCATCCCCAAACTGCCAGTTGGATCACTCCTCTCCAAGGTGGTGCAAGTCAAGGAAATAACGCAATGGTGTGGTGTGGCCAACAAACCCATGTGTATGGTTTGATGCTTTAGTCGTGGCTTTGAAGGTCCCCAAGGTTCCTAAAGAACCCCAGCAAATAGAGGAACTAATGATGATGTTATACTTCTGCAGAGCACTAGGTAGATACTAGTCAAAAGGAAGCCTGTGGCCAAACATTTCTCCCCCCCGAAACTACAGAATTAGCCCTTCAGCCAACTAAGGCTACATCAACACTGTAGACATAAAGCAATTTACACCACGTTAACTGCCATGGCTGAATGCTTTGGGAATATGGGAGCTGTAGTTGATTTATTTATTTATTTATTTATTTATTATTTCGGCTTCTTCGTCACCACTCCCGTCAGGTTCGGGGCGACTTGCAACACGTTGAAAACATCATAAAAACATGATAAAATACAGGAACTGACATCCATAACTAAAACTATACAATAGCGTACACATGCCTAGGTTACTCCGATGGCCTGCGGCTGTGTAGTAGAAGGCCCAGAGTTATTGTTGACCAAATGCCCTTACTAACAGTAAAGTCTTACAAGCCTTACGGAAGGCTAATAGGTTGGGCAACGCGCGAATTGTACTGGAAGAGGAAGAGCATTCCACAGTACTGGAGAGGCCACGGCAACAGGCCACGGAGTCTCAAGTTCGCTGACTGTATCAAGAGTAGGAGGTGGTTCCCGGCGGAGGGCAGAAATCTTGTCCGCCAAAAAGCTCTGAAAAACCTCGGCAGAAAGGGCCTGATCATCGTTATTTGGGATGGTAGGGACCATCGTCAAACACCTAATTACTTTAAACAATTGTGCCGGGCGTGAGCTGGCAGACGCTATCAAGGTTGCATAGTATGAATTTTTCGCTTCCTTGATAGCACGCTCATAAGCATCCATAAAAAGCTTATAAGCTGATTTTGTTCCTTCGTCATGGAGTTTCCTCCACTAGCCCTCTAGCTGTCTCTTCACCCGCTTCATCGATCGGAGCTCCTCGGTGAACCAAGGTGATCGCTTTCGGCGGGGTCGGAGAGGGCTTCTAGGGGCAATCTCTTCGAGAGCATTGGAAAGTCTAGTGTTCCAGCTGTTGACTTGCTCATCGATAGAGACGCTGACAGACTCCAGATCCCTCAGAGCATTCAGGAACCGAGTTGGTTCCATAAGCCTCTTTGGGCGAACCCAAATCTGTTCAGCACCCTTGCAGGGTGGAGGAGCCAGCTCAATCCGGATTCTCAGGGCACCTCGATGGTAGAGGCTAGGGTCACTTGGACACCTGCGCTGAAGACTAAATCCAAGGTATGATCCGCCTAGTGGGTGGGCCCCGTGTCACAAAGAGAGAGTCCTAGGGTTGCCATGGTAGACACTAGGACCACTGCTGCAGGTGACAGAGAGGCTGTGTCGGCGTGGACATTGAAGTCCCCCAGAACAATAAGTCTGGGAAACCTCAATGCCCAGTCCAACACAGTCTCCAGCAGCACGGATAGGCTTTCTGCTGGTGCGCAGAAAGGTCTTGGGCCTTCTTTGCCAAGGAGGCTGGTGAACGTGGTATCTATAGCATAGATGCCCCCGCAGTACCATCCTTGATGATGGCTAGCCTCCATTTCCTTGCCCTTCAACTCTTTTCTTTGTGACCTTAAGCACCATTCTCCATGTGAACTATCAGCATTTTTCACTTGCGGAGAGCCTTCTTCCTTCTGCGTCCCAGCCCTGGGGTTTTTCTTTCTGAAACTCTAGCAAACCCATTAGCGTGATTAAACTTCGCCTAGCCGTGCCGTTCCTCGTTGTAGCTGCTGTCCCTTGCCTGAAAAGTTATCGCTTACTTTATTTTACCTGAGCCGGGCTATTTATACTGCCTTGCTGCTCCGTCTCCTGTGGGCTTTGTCAGCATGCGGAAAAACGGTGGACACGAAATCTACTGGCGATTCCCTCCAGCGTTGAATCAGTGATTCCATGAGAACAAAGGGAAATGCTCCCTGAATCAAACAAGGCTGTCAAGGCCAGTGTCAAGCTTTCATACTAAACAGCCACATCTCTCCAGCGTGGGTACAGGCGGTGAAGAGAACTATGCCATGGCTACTCATGTTCACCACCAGCAATAGCAATTCCAGCAGATAGAAGATTAATATCTCCAAATTAGCTTTCTTCCAACTAACTTTAGGTGACATGCATGGGATATATTTTGGGGACAGATACGAAAGCGGCTATAGAGCTGGATCTCTACTATTGGTTGTAAGGCTGGACTGGGGGAAAGGAGAGTGATGATGACGTACCACTTAAAAACCTAGCAATCTTGGGGGGCATCTAACACTGGAGGATGAGAGTAGCTTGACACAACTTTGACTGCCATGGCTCAATGCTATCATCGAATCATGGGAGTTGTAGTTTGCATCGGTACTCTTTGGCTGCAAGGCTTTGTAGGATCACAACTTCCACGATTCCCATATTATTGTTGAGCTATCGCAGTCGAAATGGTACCAGGCGGCATTCATTCTGCAGCGTAGATGCCTTGCAATTCTGTGGGATGTTCTATCCCAAGCATTCTCCTGTGTAATGCTACAATATACGTAGGTCCAATAGAGCTATTATTTATTTATTTATGTATTTATTATTTCAAACTTCTATACCGCCACTCCCCGAAGGCTCGGAGCGGTTTACATAGTTTGATGCATAATAAACACAGAAAGTACAGAACAGCACAATACAATAAAAGGGGGAAAGGTGGGGATGTCTACAGTTAAAGCGGGGGGGGGAGAGAATGCAATGGCTTATGTCCATTGTAAGTAAGCTATCAAGGGGTCGAGTTAAAGGTGGTTTTAACTTGACCATCAAAAGGAGGAAGTTTTGGGGGATCCAGCAAGTCATAAAGAGTCCTTAGTCCAGAGGGAAGATGGTCGTCCCTAGCCTCTGGGCCCATAGATTCTGGCACAGGTCTCTTGGTCACTGGGATGTCCTTCTGGGGCTGGAAGCTCGTTAAGGACTGCTCTCAGCGCCTGTAGATGGTGTTCCAAGAGGTCCTGGTAGGGAACCTCTTAAATGACCTGGGCTTGAAGGTCCTAGTATTCTCCCATTCAGGGGGTCTGGTTGCAGACCCAGTGGTCCTTTGGGCTCTATAAGTCCTGCAGGGCGCTCTATGGGTCGCCGGCCTGCTCCTAGACTGGCTAGGCTGGGAGGACTTCCGGTGCTCCTCAGTTGGGCCAGAAGTCCGCTTTTGGCAGCACTTCTTGCTCCGACGTCGTCTCTGCCATCGTCTCCGCCTCCTGGGGTGACTTGGTGCCTTCTGCTGAAGACTCCTCCCGGGCTTCTGGTCCTCAAGGGAAGACGACATCTGGCCAACCTCGGCGTCCTCAAGGCTGTCTGCCATCTTCAACTGTCCCTTGTCCATCCACCCCCCTTCCCCGGCCAGGCCAACGCAGCAGGGGCAGGGGGGGTTCTGGGGGCGGGACGGAACCTCTGTGACATCCAGCAATGGCACCGAGCCATGGGTGGGGGGACAGCTGGGGTCATCCACCGGCGAAAGGCCGGGCCTGTCTGGTATAGGTAGGTGTTGGGGGGGGGGTGTGACTCACCGGTGGTAAGCCTCCGTTCAAAGTCAGCTCCCTCGATTATTCCTCCAGTGGTGCCATCGACAGTGGGCGGTCCAGGCTCCACTCCAGGCTCCAGAGGCTTGAGTGGTAGCTTCTAGAACTCCCCATTGGTTTGCCCCATACAAAAAAGCAATAACACTCCATAGAGAATCCCTCCAACGCTCCATCCTCGGCCACAATATTTCATGGGCTGAGAAATCTAGCATGGTACAGAATAGTCAGGAGGGGGAAAAAACACAACTTTTTCTTAATGCAGGCCACAAATTGTGCCAGCTTTTGTTGTGCAGCAGGCTAAATGACTAAAGTGCAAATTTATAGGATAATGAAAGGGTTCCCTGCTGCAATTATGCCAGTTCTCTCAACAGTGCCATGCAGGCATGGCGCTAACTGTGATAAATGAGGCACCAGACAAACCCTGATTTAGTGCCCGCCCATTACGATCATTATACCTCTGTCTAGCTTCCAACAAGCTTTGGTTAACGTGAGTATTTCACCCAGGGCAAGGCAGCATCATTCAGCAAGCCAGACTGCAGTATTTGATGACATCATCATTGAGTGACGTGTACATATTGTGAAAAGAGCAAACTAGGTCATTATTGCTCTTCATTCAAAATGAAGACAAGAATCCAATGGATGCCGTGCATTTCTATAATCACGGGGAAAGTAGCAATTATTGGAATGGGACATTTCAGACCAACCTGGACACAGCATAGTATTTGAGAACACACAGGGGCGGTCTAAGGTAATATTAAATGGTAGGCGAACATTATTTTGGTGCCCCCTCCCCCAAAAACATTATTTTGCCACCCCCCATGTAAAACAAATATACAATTATAATATCACAATACCATTAGTAGTATTATATTGTATCAATGTATATACAATATATTATACCATACTCATGCTATATTATATCATAATTATATTATACTACATTACAATATTCTTATATTAGAATATATTGACATTATAATATAATGTAACATTCTATTATATTATTATTAGAAAATAATAAATAAAATTATTTATTTAAATAAAATTATCCTCTACTAAATATTTTCATTACTCCTATAAAACTCAAATAACCCAAAATAAAATAAAATAAAATATTATATGTTACTATTTTGTACAACACCACTATACTGCAGTATTGTTTGTAATATTACATGTAATATAAAATATATCATTATTCTATTGTTATATTGTATTTTTATTGTATTGTATGACAATATTAAGCAGAACTGTATAATAATCAACAAGAAATGCAATGTAAATGCATCAAAATCAGAATATATCACCTACCACCCGACTCATAATCCATAGGAGTCTCCCATAAGTCCAAAATTAGGATCCCAATGTAAATGTAAATAGAAAAACAGCCAAAATGTTCAAATGAGGTCGAATACAGGCAGCGCGGCCTGGGCAAACTTGGGCCCGCCCTCCCTCCCTCTAGGTGTTTTGGCCTCCAACTCCTCATAGCCTCAGGCCCCTCAGGTCTAGGCAGAAATAGAGCCGAAGAAAGGAAGGAGGGAGAGAAGAGGTCACAGAGGAGGAGGAGGAGGAGGAGAGCCCTTCATTCATTCCTTCACTTACACTTCCTTCACTGATTCTTTTCTCCTTCCCTGCAAATGCACGCGCGCGGCGGAGACAAAGGGAGAGGGGAAGCACTCCCTGCCTGCCCAATAGGGAGTGCTTTGCTTACAGGCTTCTGCGCAAGGGAGCTACTGGGCATGCGCGGAGGTTTTCGCGCATGTGCAGTTGCTCCTGCGCTCAACTTCAGCTCTGGAGCAACTGCGCCTGCGTGAAAACCTCCGCGCGTGCCCAGAAGTGGCGTCGGAGCGCACAAGGCCGGGGTCAAAAAGCAGGCAGCTGCAGCACTGTCTGGGGAACATCGGCAGGGCCAGGATGGCGCCCCATGTGGCCAGGATGGCGCCCCCTTCCCAGATGGCGCCCTAGGCGGCCGCCTACTTGGCCTATCTTGTAGGACCGCCCCTGAGAACACAGAAATGCTGGACCACTCTCACAAGCACCATGTCAGGCGACACAGAGAAGAACAACCAAACACAAAAGTGCAAAGGACAAACGTAGTCTATATCAAAATTCAAGTCTTATTCAATAAACATCATAAACAGGTGTAAACACTGTGTAGACACGACCCAATGTCCTACCGCATTTAGTCCCGAGTAAGTCAGTTCATGGTTGAAGGTCTTTTAAGATCAATAGTAAACAGTTTTGTTGTAATCCATGATCCACAGCCCAAAAGGCCGTGATATTTGTAATCCGAAGGACCAAATGATCCGGGTGCGGTGTTTCTCCACAATAAATCCAGGGAGGTGGGCGTGTCTAGGAGTCGCTCGCAGTGAGAGCTGCTGGACGCGGAGGAAAGTGATGCCCCCCTCTGTGCTGATGTTGGTCGTGGATAAACACCAACGGTCAACTGGTGCTAGAAATCCGAGGCCAAAAGGGGTCCGTTTCACCCAAAGCGGGTTTTATCAAGGCGTAGAGTTCCAGACTCAAACTGTGTTGGTCCATGAGCATAACCCCATACCAGATAGTAGGAGTGACCAAAAGGTAGTAGGGGTGACCACTTTCCTCCGCGTCCAGCAGCTCTCACTGCGAGACTCTACATCTGTGTAATGGTGGGCGTCCATAGGCCCACCATTACTACACCGTTATAACAAGAGCAACTGTACAGCCGCCCTCAGTCCCCTTGGGGAGACGGTGGCGGGGTATAAATAAAGTATTATTATTATTATATTGCCTTGGCACTATAATGGTCCCAGGAAGTCGATCGCAATCGACCAGTCGATCCCGGGACCGAAGGAGGTCGATCCCAGCCAGATGGGGCTCTTCTCAGAGGGGGGCGGAGCCAGGCCACACCAAGCCCCGCCCGCTCCCAAGGCTTCAGCACTCCCAGCAGCTTCTCCAGGCTTGAGGATGGCAGTGCCAAGCCAGCCTTGTGCTAGCTATGTCACCACTGGCTTGGCATTGCCATCCTCAAGCCTGGAGAAGCTGCTGGGAGCTCCAAAGCCAGAGGGGAGGGGGAGGGGCTTGGAGCGGCCTGATTCCACCCCCCTCTGACTTCCCCTCTACCAGCATATTCTATGGCTAAACATCTGGAAATCTTAACATTTTGCCAGAATCTTATTTCTCATCATATGAATTCAAAAGAACAACTTCCCTCCATCTTCCATAGGACAATCCTTCAGAAAGATAATGATGGCTATCATACAATTTTCCCGTTCTTTCCGCTCACAACGAAAAGTTTTCCTCTCCATTAGCCATTTCTTGGTTTCCAAAACTTTCCGTATCTTTGTTGCTCATTGCTAACGAAAATGTGTGTCTCGCTACAATTACTCCCTGTCAACATGCTTAATTAAATATATTTTGTTGATGAAAAGTATATCAAGTGAACAATCCTAATTAATCACGCTGTCTTGAGTCGGAAGAGATGCATTTGCATTATTCCAGCACAAGAAAGACGTGGTGTTCGGCATCTCGGGACGCAACCGAACCTGGAACGGTTTAATCTTCCTTTTCAAAAGAGTGTTTGTCTAGCATTCAGAAATCCATCACAACTGCCATCCTTTAGCACTAAGTAAAGCCACCCACATATTAATAATCATCTTTAATCATCTTGTCCACCTCCACATGTATGCATTATTGTCCGTACGGAATATGAAGACGTCTCTCACAAAACCCATCTATAAATATCTCCGGCAACGGTCATTAAATGGTTTGTTTCAAAACCAACAAATCCGTGGTTTTTCAGCTCCTTCTCCATCTCAAGTCTCACAAAACGTGGAAAGAACCAACTGTGTGGGATAATGATCTGCAATATGTAAGATCGCTGGCGTTTCATAAAAAAAATTCTGAACCAATGTTTTTCCAGGGAAGGCTGAAGATGGGGTTAAATATTGCAAAGAAAGGAAGTTGCCTTTGTAGCAGAGTGGGTGGCTATTGAATGCAATGCAGCCGTCGACAAGTTACTCGCTGCAGCTAGACCAACTACTTGCTCCCTCGATCCGTGCCCCTCCTGGCTTGTTAGATCTTGGCGGGGGGGTTTACGAGACCCCCTGGGAAAGATTATCAACAGCTCCCTTGAGCAAGGAGTGTTCCCAGGGGGGTTGAAAGAGGCAATGGTAAGACCGCTGCCGAAGAAGCCGAATTTAGACCCTTCGGCTCCCTCCAATTACCAACCTGTGTCTAATTTGCCTTTTTTAGGCAAGGTGATTGAGAGGGCAGCAGCGGATCAGCTGCAGCGGTTCCTAGACGACACAGCTGGACTTGATCCCTTCCAGTCCGACTTCCGTATTGGGCATGGGACGGAGACCGTGCTTGTCGCCATTACAGACGAACTTCGCCGCCAGCTGGACCAGGGTGGGTCAGCTCTGCTTGTTTTGTTAGACCTAACAGCAGCGTTTGACACCGTAGACCACGCACTGTTGACCCACCGTTTAGCCGTGACTGGGGTGAGGGGGACTGCACTTAAGTGGGTGACCTCCTTCCTCCAGGATCGGGGACAACGTGTGGCCCGCGACTTTGGTCTGGAGTGTTATCAGTACACTGATGACACCCAGCTTTTGCTGAGAATGGATGGCAGGCCGGACACCGTATCCGATTGTTTCCATCAATGCCTTGAAGCCGTGACTGGATGGCTGCATGCTAGCCGGCTGAAGGTGAATCCGTCGAAGACGGAGATCTTGTGGCCTGGTTGACCTGGGCTGGATGAGTGCCGGTTGCCTACCCTGGATGGCGAGCAATGAAGCCCGTCATCCCTGGTAAAGAGCTTAGGGGTCAAACTGGACCCTTTGCTGTCCATGGAGTCTCAGATCTCCATGGTTAGCAAGACGTGACTGGCACCCTACCTGTCCAGGGACGACCTGGCCACGGTGATCCAAGCGACGGTCATCTGGAGGCTGGACTACTGTAACGCCCTCTACCTTGGCCTTCCCTTGTCGACAATTCGGAAACTCAAGCTAGTGCAGAATGCCGCTGCTCGCTTGCTGGTGGGAGCACCAGTGAGGGAGCACATCACTCCCATCCTTTGGCAACTGCACTGGCTTCCTATCGAGTACCGGATTGCCTTCAAGGTGCTGGTTTTAACCTTTAAGGCCTTGCACGGTCTAGGGCCTGTGTACCTGAGGGACCGCCTTACCCCGTATGTTCCCCCGAGATCCCTTCGCTCGGAAGAGCAGAATCTGTTGGTCATCCCATCACTCCGCTCCCGTCACCTGTCCATTACAAGACAGCGAGCCTTCTCTGCTGTGGCTCCGGCGCTCTGGAATTCGCTTCCAGACCATACTCGTGCGATCTCAGAGCTCGCCCACTTCCGAAGGGCGTGGAAGACTGCCCTTTTCAGGCTTGCTTATTGTTAGTCTGTATAGTAAAGGGTATGCGCATGTCTTTGACCTTAGAACTGTAATCTTGGTCATCATAGCTATGTTCTATGTTTTTATTGTACGTTTTTATTCTGTGTGTGATCCGCCCCGAGCCTGCAGGGAGGAGCGGAATATAAAACCGAATAATAAATAAATAAATAAATATCTGGGTGCTAGTCCTCATTGTCTGGAAGGCATAGCTAGCCACTACTGGCTTGGCCATACCCTCCTCAAGCCTGGAGAAGCTGTGGTAGCGCTGAAGCCGGGGGAGGGGGCGGGGCTTGGCACGGCATGGCTCCGCCCCCTCAGAAGCGCCTCATCCAGCTGGGATCGACCTCCTAAGGTCCCGGGATGGACCAGTCGATCGCGAGCCACCTAATGAGCACCCCTGGTTTACAGGGTCATCCTGCTTCCCTTTCTTTTTCTATATGGGGACGATAATTGCCAGCCCCCAGTCCTTTGGTATTTGTCCATATTTGTCTACGCAGGTAAACAGGGATGCTAGGGGGGGGGGGGACCAGAAATCCAGATAGTTTTTAATGACCTCGGGAGGGGTCAAATCTTCTCCTGGTGCCTTTCCTGGTTTTGAGCTACGTCCATGGAGGCCCCATGGGGAGATATTGTTTTAAATGTTGTGATTTTATATGGTTTGATGTGTTGTTTATAATAAGTTTTGTATTGTATTTTTATTTCTTTACTAGCTTGGGGACCCGGCAGTGCCCGGGTTATTTGAGCAAGACATTGTGTGCCATAGTTCGTCATTGGTGTGGGCCACAGTGCTCTAAGGAAGTGAATTAAAGTACTGCAAGTCCCATCATCCATGGTCCATCCTTCCTCAACCTGCACCAGGGTGCATCTTGGGGGGGGGGCGGTCTGTGTGCCAAGTTTGGTCTTGTTCTGTCATTGTTGAGGGCCTAGTCAAGTTGAGGAAGCCTAACAATACCCCATGAGCTGAGGCCTAGTCAGGAAAATCAAGTTAAGGAAGCTTTGTTGTCAATTTTGAGCCTGGTTTGTTATTTATAGGGGCTACAGTGTTGTTTGGGAAGTGAATGAGGTGAAGGTACTGCAAATCCCATCATTCGTGGCCCATCCTGTGAAGTGGGCCATTGGTCCCTTGTTTGCCATGTTGGGTCCTGATCCGTCATTGCTGTGGGCCGCAGTGGCTGAGTGCCTGAGGCCTTTTACTTTCCCTCTGAGTCACCTTAGAAGTGCATTGGGTGAAGGTACTGAGCATTCTATTTCCAACAGAAAAAACTGTCGACTGGCTAACTTCAACTCCAGCCATTGATGCCTGCCTCAGGCCCTTCCCTTTCCTCTCTGTGCTGTGTTGGAATGTTGGGAGGCTGGCCAGTCACAGCCATTTATGCAAATAATCCCAGAGTGGCAGCCAATCGAAACGCTGGCACATATTCGCTCGGTCACTCGGCCCACCCACCGCTCGCAAACACTTACTTTTATTATATGTAATAGATAGATATTTCATTGCTGTGTTCAGTTGTATATTGATGTGTTGCATTGCTGAGCTTGGACTCATGTCAGCCACTCCGAGTCCCTTTGGGGAGATGGTGGCGGGGTATAAATAAAGTATTATTATTATTATTAATATATTCCATTGATGAAATTGGGAAGGCATTTCCACCCACGATGTCCAATGAAGTATCTTTGTAAAGCTGTTGAAAATGTGCTTCCCAGATTGCGGGGTGTAAGGACTCACCCATTTTAGCTAGGCCGAGGCCTGGGTAGCAGTTTGGCATCCATGGTAAGATAGAATAGCTAGGAAAGGTGGAGTGGCTTGGAGCCTCTCCAGAAAGAGAGAGAGAGAGAGAGAGAGAGAGAGAGAGAGAGAGAGAGAGAGAGAGAGAGAGAGCTGCAGGGGAGTGGCTCAGAGTGAGGGGGAGGGGCCAGCTGACTTTGGAGGGAAAAGTGTAGCTTTTCAGTCAGAGGGGACTTGGCTCTTCTCAGAGCAACATCGGAGTCTGTTGTGAGCAGTCAGCAAGACAGGGAGTGTCGTAGGTAGCTGGCAGGAGACACTCGTAGGTAGCTGGCAGGAGAGTCAGACAGCAGACTTAGATCTCTTAGGTTAAGAGATTGGCTCACACCTGGGGACAACTAACTAGGGAGCTCTTGTAGGGAGTTAGTTAGTGTGTGCCCGAAGCCTGAGTGGACTCTCAGGGAACTAAGATTAATTAGTTGAAGAAACTCACTACTAGTTTCGAGATTAGAGTGAGGGAGTATTTTGACAAGTGGTGAAAGACAATACATCAGTCTCGTCCTGTATCAAAGTTCAAAGATACATGTTTTATGAAACCACCAAGCTAGTGTACCTTTCTTGACAACCACTTATGCTTCTGTGCCTTTTAAGAGCTGTTTACTTCCATCAATAAACCTTTTCATTGTTAATTTTTAAAGAAAAGCCTCTCTTGTGCCTCATTCTATCCAGCAGTTAATGAACAGCTCCAATGTGGTGACAGTTCCAGATTTTTCGTGGTTTTTTTTACCTCAGTAATCCTCCCAGTCCTTGTTAGTATAAGAGCCAAGGCTGATGTGGTGTGTGTGTTAACTGTACAAAATCCTAAAGGCTATTTTTAGGTTGGTGGCAGCGTTACCAGTGGCTTAAGCCTGTGTATTGTCGTGACAGCCATATTTTTGGTGGTAGCGGTGGGATCTAAAATAGAAGGGTCCACTTTGACCCAAGGACCCAAAGGGCAGGTCGTCACACGGGGGGTATCGGAGAGTCGACCAAGGGTCGATCCCAAGTTTGAATATTAGATGTGATACGCCAGAAAGTGGCTGCATCTTTTGCCTTGACAGCTTGGATGAGCCGTGCCCACTGCCCAGTTATTTTCCATGGCCTCTCCCTTCTTGCAGATCAGCGATTGTTGTTCTCCTGTATCCCATGTTACTACTCCTGGAGTTCTCATGGCTCAGAGAAGTGGGGAGTAACTGTGCAATGCAAACCTGTATCTATAATCATCCCGAGTCCTACTGAATAATATACATGAATGATCAGCACTGGGATTTTTTTTCTCCTGGAGTTCAGTTGCCTACAGACCAGTTAAGGTTAATGCTTAAGATACCGCAGCTGTCCATGAGTGGTTCCTTTCCTCCCAAAAACCCAATAACCTCACTGATTTGAAGATTTGTTGACTCCAGATGGCATCTTGCTCCTGGGTCTGTGCAAAATGTGCTGAAAGCACTCGTAATTGGCTCCTCGAGCTTGATTGACACTCACTTTTGAGGACCCGACGTCATTGTTGGCTCATTTTAGATTACCACTTTCAGCGCGCACTCATGAGCAGCTTGCCACTGTCACCACCTCCCTTGAAAAGGCAAGTGTGCGCTTCTCTCCGCTTCCTTCTTGTGTGATCCTCCCAATCACACAAGGCGTTTCATCTTGCTGTCCTTTCTGCCTTTGTCACTTGCCTTCCTCTGACCAACACATGCTCCTCGCCACCGAATTCTGCTCGTGTTCCTCCTTTGAAAGCGCAAGCACAGAGACTTCACCAGCTTGGATGACTCCCGTTCCCTCATGCCTTATTGATACAGAAACTCCTTTGTCAGCAAATAAATAGCCAGAAAACTACGGCAGATCATTATTTCTGGAAAAAGCAAAGCAGAGCGTTCTGTTCGCCCACCCAGAGATCTTTCCAATTGAAAAATAATAATTGAAAAACATAAATGATGGTATTATAATTAATTATATATAATTATAAACCTCTCTGGCATTACTTCGAGAACGAAGATTCTTAGGAAGGACTCACCCCACGCATTTTACAAGCACGTTGATGACTAAAAAGGCCAATCTGAGATAGGCAAGTTCAGTTGCAGAAAGCACAGCAGAAAGTCTCCTTGGGTGATGTTGTTTCCAAGTTGCAGTTCTTTCTGCGTTATCGTTTCTCTTCAAGACCTGTTTTGCATGTCTTCTCGAAGGAGGCCGCAACATTGTGGATAGTGCTTCTCCATGCCTCCCGATGTGAGGCCATGGCGGAACATTGTTGGTGATCAATCTGGCCGAGCCTGAGATGTTGTTTCAGGGAGTCCTTATATCTCTTTTTCGGGGCGCCTCTCTGACCCGTGGCGAGTTCACAATAGAGTAGTATCTTTGGGAGGCGGTGGTCCTCCATCCTAGAGACGTGCCCTGCCCAGCACAGCCATGTTCTCAATAGCATGGCCTCAACGCTGGTGATCCCTGCCTGCTCAAGGACAGCAACATTAGTCACATAGTCGGTCCAGTGTTTATTTAGGATTGTGCGAAGACAGCGCTGATGAAAGTGTTCGAGGAGTCGTAGGTGTTGGCGATAGGTGACCCATGTTTCAGACCCATAGAGGAGAATAGACAGTATGATAGCTCTGTACACACTGATTTTGGTGCTTTGCCTCAGGTGCTTGTTGCTCAAGACGCTTTTGTGAAGCCTTCCGAATGCACTCTATGCCTTTGCTAATCTGTGATCTATCTCTTTGTCAATCTTGGCATCTGAAGAGATGATGCTTCCCAGGGAGGTGAACTGATGAATGGACTTAAGCACAGATTTGCCTATGCTGACGTGGGGATGCTGGTGTTCTTCCTGTGGTGCGGGCTGGTAGAGGACTTCCGTTTTCTTCAGGCTGACTTCCAGCCCAAACAGCTCTGCAGCTGCTGCAAAGCAGGATGTGGGGCACTGCAGGGTGCTGAATGACAAGGGCCTTGTAATATCATGAGATAAGATGACTTCCAGGCTAACAGCTCTGCAGCTGCTGCAAAGCAGGATGTGAGGGCTGCTTCTGGATGGGCGACAAGGGCAGCATCGTCGGCAAAAAGCAACTCACGGAGTAGATAGTTTAGAGTCTTAGTGCGAGCCCTCAGGCGGCTTAAGTTGAACAAGCTACCATCAGTACGATAGCGTATATATATGCCCTCTTCTTCTTCGAGGTCTGCCTTCGCATATATATTTGTAATATATAATTATAAATAATGGTATTATAATTGTAGAGCTGTTTATCAATGAAAAGATGGAAACAAACAGATGAATAGATCAGTGAATAAGTGAAACCGTGGATAAGTGAAACCATATATATCGATTCCATGGATATGGAGGTCATATCTCATTCTTTACACCCTACTGAAAGTAGCTACAAATGCATTTACCACACTATACTGAAGCCTCGTTGCTACCATTGTAAAATATTTCTTTTTCATAATACGTATTTATTTATTTGTTTACGTCACTTTTATCCCGCCCTTTTCAGCCCGAAGGCTGAATAACTACTCAGGGTGGCATAACTACTATCCAAGTGCTAAGTAATAGGTACGTCATCTGTCATTTTCTGGTACTTTCCACTATTATTACAGAACCGTAGTGGAAATCAATTCCATAGAATGGATGCATCTAATGATGCCTCTAATAAGTTATTATATATTTCTATACGCAATTTGATATGTTATTCTCTGGCTGACTTGCCTTCCTTTCCTTCTCCTCCAGACATTGGAAAGTCCTAAGTATGAGCTAATCATAGAAGCCAAGGACATGGGAGGCATGGATGTTGGATTAACGGGCACTGCAACAGCCACAATTGTGGTGGACGACAAGAATGACCACGCTCCAGAATTTACGAAGAAAGAGGTAAATCTCTATATTTGCATGCAAAACAATGAAGTGGCTAAGGACCAAACCGATCTCTAAAACATGGATGTGATTTATAGACATTAAGGGACATTAAAAGTCAATGATGGGGGTTCTGTTCTCCTTCAGTTGAACCATAGAGTCATGCTTGGAGGGCTAGAGATTCCTAGAGAAACATCAATCCAATTCATGAATAATAAGACCTGAAAAAATTAAACTCGCCAATATGGAGGGTTGACTGTTGTCATGTTAATTGTTAACAAAATCATCTGGTCACATCTTTCCCATGTTCTTAGACTGATTGGTTTGGTTTTGCAGCACCTGCATTCAATTTCCCTTCACTTCAATTCATGGCCGGATTATCCATAAGGTAACACTAGGTCACGGCCTAGGGTAACGTAACTTGAGGAGGGCGCAGAAATCACGGGTGAAAAATATTTTATTTTATTTTAATATTATTTTATTGCCTGCGCCGTGGTACCGTGAGACTTCTGGGTAATGTAGTCTTGTAGCCGCTGAAGTTCCGCCTCCCAGTGATTCCAGCCCATGGAAAAGAAGAACCCAGAAGCGACCCACCCACCTCCGCGCCAGGGAGCTACCATTGCACAGCGGCAGCACGTGTCGGGATTGGCTGCCGCCTCTGCACTAGCTTTTCCTGCTTCTGCTATGCCTTAGCAAAAGCAGGAGGACTGGCGCGGCGGCGGCAGCCAATGGGGGTTGCCCAGGGTGGCGCTTAGCAGCTAAGCACCGCCTTGGGCACCCCCGATTGGCAGCCGCCACCGCGGTAGCTTTTCCTGCTTCTGCTATGCCTTAGCAGAAGCAGGAGGACTGGCGCGGCGGCGGTAGTCAATGAGGGTTGCCCGGGGTGGCGCTTAGCAGCTAAGCACCGCCTCGGGCGCCCCCGATTGGCTGCCACCACCGCGGTAGCTTTTCCTGCTTCTGCTATGCCTTAGCAGAAGCAGGAGGACTGGTGTGGCGGCGTAGCCAATGGGGGTTGCCCGGGGTGGCGCTTAGCAGCTAAGCACCGCCTTGGGCGCCCCCGATTGGCTGCCGCCGCCGCGGTAGCTTTTCCTGCTTCTGCTATGCCTTAGCAGAAGCAGGAGGACTGCAGTCAATGAGGGTTGCCCGGGTGGCGCTAGCAGCTAGCACCGCCTCGGGCGCCCCCGATTGGCTGCCACCACCGCGGTAGCTTTTCCTGCTTCTGCTATGCCTTAGCAGAAGCAGGAGGACTGGTGCGGCGGCGGTAGTCAATGAGGGTTGCCCGGGGTGGCGCTTAGCAGCTAAGCACGGCCTCGGGCACCTCCGATTGGCTGCTGCCGCGCTTTTTCCTGCTTCTGCTATGCCTTAGCAGAAGCAGGAGGACTGGTGTGGCGGTGGTAGCCAATGAGAGTTGCCCGGGGTGGCGCTTAGCAGCTAAGCACCGCCTCGGGCGCCCCCGATTGGCTGCCACCACCGCGGTAGCTTTTCCTGCTTCTGCTATGCCTTAGCAGAAGCAGGAGGACTGGCGCGGCGGCAGCCAATTGGGGGGGGGGGCGTAATTTCAAACTGTGGCCTAGGGCGCCAAAAGGTATTGATCCGGGCCTGCTTCAATTAGGTTTACCTTCATTTGAGTCCAAGGCCGTGACATGAAACTTGATGACAATCACCAGCTTTTGTCAGGAAGCCAGTAAATGCTTCCCTTTAGAGAGATGCTCACGTTGACAGTGCTGCAAGGACGCTTCCAATACCAGAGCCTCTCAATTCCGTATCAGTTTCCCTTCTTGAAAGGTGACTCCTATGATAGTGAATCCACTTCTTAAGTGGTAGAGAAGTGGGGGTTCCCCACAACTCTGAACCTTTTCCGTGGAATACAGAATATGTAATGTGGGACTGTTTAAGTCATATTGTATAACAAGCCTTCAATAACGGCCCTACCCTTTGTTCAAATCTATATCTTATCTGTGTCAGGGTGGGTAGATGTTGAGTGGATGGAGTTCTGCCCAGGTTGATCTACTCTCTATTCACCTACTAACTACGTTAGTTCCACACACCCCCACCCCCCGGTGAAGAGTCTCGGTGTTTGGGGAAAATAGACCTTGATATTTGGGGGTTACAGTTTCTGGGATGTATAGTTCACATACAATAAAAGAGCATTCTGAAACCCGAGACAAGGCCTGCTCCCCTTCCTTCTTCTCACCCTCCCGTCGTGTGTGTGTGTGTAGGGGGGGGGGGGCTGTAGCACCGCACGTGCTTCCCACTCATTCTTTTATTTGGGAGGTTCCAATTTCCCAAGGCACACCTGAGGATCGCTCACAGCACACTAGCGTGCCGCGTCACATCGGTTGGGAAACACTACTCTAGAGAACAGGACAGAATGTGAACAGGCAGAGAAGGTCCACCAATGTCTTTGTGGATGGACACATAGAGACAAAGACACCTTCCAGAACCTTCAGAGCTCCTTGGGGATGGGGTTGTCATTGTGTACATATCTCGATGCTCCCGTGCTGCCCTTTGATCCCAATGATTGTATGGAGAGGAATTCTACAAGAGACACATGATGTCTGAGTAGATTGGGGTTCATTGCCTGAGATGCATTTCGTTGCTTAAATAAAATAAATGAGGGCAATGTTGCTGCAGTGATTAAAAATGGCACAGGAAACTCGTCTATGACACAAAAAGGATGGCATCTTCTCTCTGTGTGTGTGTGTGTGTATCAATAGTCAATTAGACAGATACATATGCAACATCCCCTGCATGTGGTCACTCCATTGCTGAAGAAGCTGGGATTAGATCCTACGGTCCCAGTTTCGAACTTATCGTTTCTGGGCAAGGTGGTTGAGAGGGCAGCAATGGAACAGTTGCAGTCCTTCCTAGATGACGCTAATTGGTTGGACCCCTTCCAGTCCGGCTTCCGTTCGGGGCATGGGACGGAGACGGTTCTGGTCTCCGTCACAGACAAGCTACAGTGCCAGCTCGATCAGGGCGGATCGGCGCTGCTCGTATTATTGGACCTCACAGCAGTGTTCGATACAGTCGATTATGATCTTTTGACTCACCGCCTTGCCGGGGCCAGAGTGAGGGGGATAGTCCTAAATTGGCTGTCTTCCTTCCTCCGGAACCGACTACAGCGAGTGAGGAGGGGTGAGGTTGTCTCCGAGGGTTTCCCCCTACTCTGTGGGGTTCCCCAGGGGGCAATCCTCTCCCCTCTGTTATTTAATATCTATGTCCAACCACTTGCTCGGCTGGTTCGTAGCTTTGGGCTGGAGTGTCACCAATACGCTGATGACACCCAGCTCATTCTGGGGATGGAGGGCCGGCCCGAATCCATACCCGATAATTTCCATCACTGCCTTGAAGCTGTTACTGGATGGCTGGGAGCCAGTAGGTTGAAGGTGAATCCGGCTAAGATGGAGATCCTGTGGCTTGGTCGCCCGGGCGGTAGGGAGATCCAGCTTCCAACCCTGGACGACGTGATGCTATGTCCGTCGTCATCAGTAAAAAGTCTTGGTGTCACGCTGGACTCTCAACTGACGATGGAGACACATATCTCCACCGTCAGTAGAGTAGCGTTCTTCCATATACGCCAGGCGAGGAAGTTGGCCCCCTGGAAGTTGGAAGCTGCCCCGCCGCGCCTTGGCCACTGTGATCCAAGCCACGGTCATCTCAAGGCTAGACTACTGTAACACTCTTTACATTGGCCTGCCTTTGTTGGTGATCTGGAAACTAAAACTGTTGCAGAACGCAGCGGCTCGGCTGTTGGCAGGTGCCTCTATGAGTAGTCATGTTACACCTATCTTGCGCGAACTGCACTGGTTGACAGTGGAATGCCGGATCACCTTCAAGGTGCTGGTATTGACCTTCAAGGCCTTGAATGGTCTGGGGCCAGTGTACCTTAGGGACCGCCTCATCCCATACTGACCCACTAGACTGTTGCGCTCAGAGACAGGAAACCTTTTGGAGATCCCAAATGCTAAGAAGGACCACCTCACGGCTACACGGAGGAGGGCCTTTTCGGTCATAGCCCCCCACTTTATGGAACGCATTGCCTTCTGAAATTCGCGCCCTCCCAGGCTTGCTGGCATTTCGGAAGGCATGCAAAACACTCCTGTTCCAACAGGCATTTGGGTAATAAAAATCTGGCAATCTTTTTTGATACTACCTGCCCCTCTATTTTAATTGTTTTACAGTGCTGTTTTAATATTGTATTTTACTGTAGTATGATTGTTGTCATGCGGTGTTTTATTCTGTCTTGTTTTGTGATTTTACTGTTGTGAGTCGCCCCGAGCTGAACGGGAGTGGCGACTGATAAATCCAAATAAATAAATAAATAAATAAATAAATAAATAAAATGTGTTGGACTACAACTCCTGTCATCCCTTGACTAGCTTCTCAATTTCCGAAAGACTTTAGTATTGGCCTGTTCCTGTACCACTGAATCAAAATGTTTGAAGGGCCGTCCAGCCCAACCCCTGCCATGCGGGAATATACAGTCAAAGCACTCCCAACAGATGGCCATCCGTACTGGAGACGTTGTTCCAGGGACAGATGGTAAAGTCAGTTTTGAGGTTCACAGGAAGAAGTAGGCCTCAGAGGAAGCTGAAAGAAGTCCCTTTTGCTCAAGCCATTAGTACTACTTCACACACACTGCTGATTAGCATAGACTACCGTTGATGTAAGTTAATGAATGAATTAACAAAAAGAAAAGTACATTCTGTGGATGAATGTACGCGGCGCTGACCATTAATTGAATTCCCCTCCAGGTGTGGCCATTCCCTTTGGGTAGAGTGGGAAGATTGTGAAAACAATAAAAGACGGGAAATAGCCTTTGAAAGGAAATTAGTCTTATTAGCTAAAGAAACAGAGCCGTAACCTTTTAGGTGGTAATTACAGTGGCTCTGAAATACAACCCTAGAATTTTAGAGCCTTTTCCCTCTGCAGGTGGAGGTGGGGGAGCCCCCCAGGCTAGGGCTTGTCACGTTTTCTCCACGTCCTTGTTTCATATCATTTGTGAGACATGGACGATTGGTAGAGGGTATGGATTTAGGGTAGTCGTGCCTTAGAGGCTGAGACCCTGGGTTCCTCTAAAGCAGGGGTGGGCCATTATTTATTCAAGAAATATTCATATATTATTAGTATTAATATCATAATTATTATATTATAGTATATGTATATAGACATTATAATATATTGAAATTATTTATTTATTTATTTATTTATTATTCGGGCTTCTATGCCGCCGACTCCCTGAGGCTCGCGGCGGCTTACAGGAGCCGAAGGGCACAGTAAAATACAGGCAATAAGCAGTTAAAAACAATTAAAAACAACAGCAGTACAGTAATTAATAACACAGTTAACACAATGAACAGCACATCATCCTCAGAAGAACGCAGAGATGGCGGGGCATGGGCAGGACTCACTCACCAAAGGCCTGCTTAAACAGGTATGTTTTACAGGCCCGTCTAAACGGGAGCAAGTCCTTCATAGCCCGAGTTCCGGCCGGGAGGGCGTTCCACAGCGTAGGTGCTATGACAGAGAACGCCCGGCGGGTAGCAGTCAGCCTTGCGAGTTGAGCTGAAGGTATCTCCAGGAGATTGGAGTCCTCAGACCGAAGTGATCTCGGAGGGCAATATGGGGTGAGACGGTCCCTCAAGTACGCTGGCCCCAGGCCGTGTAAGGCCTTAAAGGTGAGGACCAACACTTTGAAGGTGATCCGGTGCTCAATTGGCAGCCAGTGCAGATCCTGCAAAACAGGTGTTATGTGGGCGCCAGCTGGCGTGCCAGACAGGAGCCGGGCGGCAGTGTTCTGCACTAGCCTGAGCTTCTGGGTCACCAACGTAGAGCGCGTTGCAGTAATCCAGCCTTGAGATGACTGTGGCTTGGATCACCGTGGCCAGATTGTATGATATTATTTATTATATTATTTTATTATTATTATAAAGTTATTATACAATAATAATAAAAAACCACTAAAATGAAATAATGCTTACTTGTCGTCCCCTTCTCTGGAGAGTTTTATGCAGAGGCTTGGTGGCCATCAGTCGGGGGAGCTTTGATTGTGTATCCCTGGGGGTTGGGCTGGATGGCCCTGGGCTCCCTTCCCTCTCAATGACTTCCTGTTCCCACCTTTCTAAAAATCTCCTGACAGCGAGCTTTTGAGATTCGTGACAGAAAAGGAAGAGATCAAACCCCATTGAAAGGATGGGAAACTCAGGCACGAATCCTCAATAGGCCCAAATGTGAACACTGGGGAAATTTGGGGAAAATAGACATTTGGGAGTTGGAGTTGCTGGGATGTATAGTTCACTTAATTAAGGATGCTCAGCGGCGGCAGCGGTGCTCCCTGCCTCCCTCCCTCCCTGGCCTCCTCCTCCTCTTCTCCCCCCTCCCTCCCTCTCAGTCGGTCACTCTGCTTGCCTGCCTGCCTCGCCCTCTCGCCCCGCCCTCTCGCTGCTCGCTCGCCTTGCCCCGCCCCCTCGCCGCTTTCCTCGCTCGCCGCTCGCCTCACACTCTTGCCTGCAGGCCCGCGCACCCTCTCACCCACTCCTGCTCTCCCAGTGCTGGCGACAGCAAGGCCAGGCAGGGGAGGCAAACTCCCCTGCCTGGCCTTGATGTTGCTGGCGCTGGGAGAGCTGGAGCGGGCAAGAGGGCAAGCAGGCGCACGGGCAAGAGGGCAGGGCAAGGTGAGCGACGAGCGAGCCTGCCTGCCTGCCTGCCTGCCTGCCTGCCGGGGCCCTTAAGAGGGCCAGATAAAATCGGCCAAAGGGCCGGATCCGGCCCCCTGGCCCGTAGTTTGCCCACCCCTGCTCTAAAGCGAGGGTCCTTGATGGGAAAACCTTGATGGGCGGTAAGAAATGCCAAGATAGCCCCCTAAGCCCCAATAGTAGATTCTCACCAAGATCCGGAAGTGTGCGCACCGAGAGAGTTCTATCCCAGCTGAGAAAGGATGACAGCAGCAATCCTTCGCCATGCTGACATGTTTATTTCAAAACTTTCCAGTATTTTTATACATTTTCAGAACAGTTATTTTCAAATCTCCTGCCCGCCTGCCTCAATTGGCTGTGGATCTGAGCCAATGGGAAGAGGGGGGGGGAATGGATGGAACTTGGGCAATGAGATTATGACATGCTAATGGAGATTTGATTGACAAGAGAAAACCTCCATGGAGTCCTGCAACCTTGTCACCTATTGTACTGATTTTGAAATAAATGGTTTTCCTGGTTACGTGAACACAGGATCTGTAGTTTGTCATTTCCTGATGGTATGGCATCTGTGGGTATTTTATTTAGCAAATGTGAAAGGTAAATGGGATGTATTGTGGCCAATGTCCCAAGTTTCGATCCTAGGAGATGGCCCTTTATGTTCTACAAAGAAACTTGTAGGGCGACCCGTGATGCTCTGACAGATGAAAATCCGTGCTCCACTGACTGGCCACTGGGCCTCCTCAGCCAGTCGACCTCACTTATGGCGAAGCCGCCTCTGGCTGAGTGAAGCGGTTGGCAAGTGTTCCTGCCGCTGCTTCCCGCCTCCTTCCTCGTGCTTCTTCCGTCCTTCCTGGGCCCAACCGGGGCGCAACGGAGTGTCTCGCCTATGCCACGCACTCCCAAAGGTCACCTTTGGCCTCCTTCCTCATGCTGGCCTGTACTGGGCATGGAGAACACAGCGGGCACAGCGGAGGAGGACTCACAGAGACCTGCCTGCCTTCCTGCCTGTGTGTGGCCATCTGTCAGTGGTGCTTTGATTGTGCTTTCCCTCCATGAAGGCAGAGGGGTTATTGTTGTTGTCGTTGTTGTTGTTGTTGAGGCTGGGTGACCATCTGGAGTCTGGGCAAGCATTTTAAAACAGAGTGGGGAATTTCCTCGCTTTGCTGTCCCTCCCGCTTTAGCCTTACGCCAGAGAAGCCATTTTATTTATTTATTTATTTATTCAGTTTTATATTCCGCTCCTCCCTGCAGGCTCAGGGCGGATCACAACATTCAATAAAACATCAATACAACAATGTTAAAAATATCAGGATTTACAACTTCCTTAAAACTCATAGACGGGATCATACAAATACATTTCCGGTTTAACTAAACCAGCATGGATGAATTTCCTCCCTTTGCTCCCACCCCACCCCCTTTTTAGTGGAGTAAAACAACTACTTTCTAAGTAAAGACCACCCAATGAAACAGGAAATAACACTGTTATACCATTATTTGGTATTCGGAAGTCTCTGAAGTTTCGGAAAACTTATGATCATTTTTTTCTGTAAAAATCGGAATTGACTTTCGAATCGAACCCTACATCCGAAACTGTTGCACCTCAGACCCTGAACAGACCCCCCTAGATCACACACACCAGGCAGATGCAATAAATGTACTTTTATTTAGAATAAAGAATAGTCCAAAATGGAAAGATGAAAAGGTGATTCAATAGTCCCAAAAATAAACCCAAAGATAGACCCAAAAGCTGGCAAGTCATACCGACTTGCAGAAAAACAAAACAAGAGTATGAAGGCAAGGCAAACCGCTCCTGCGGTCAACGTGAACTTAGAGTCCTGGACACAAGGCAAACCGCTCCTACGGTCAACGGAAGCTTAGAGTCCTGGATCTTGAACCTTCCAAGCTGAATGTAGCTTCAGGTCTAACAAGAATTCCCTGGGCACAATCTAATAAAGAGAACTAAGTTCTATGTGACCATCGCGCCCCCTTCCTCAAAGCCCAATCTGATACTAGCCCTCCTGTCAAATTCCTGCTCATTAGCCGGCCCAGGTGCATTATCATCATGCTGGGAAACGAGATCCTCCCTACCCTCGGAATGCTCGCCTGGCAAGGGAGTAGAGTAGTTCTTGTGAGACTCAAGGTCGCTGGGCCTCTCACTGTCTAATTCAGAACTAAATTCCATGGAGTTGTCATTATCCTCATCTGCAGTCACATACCCATGTAGCCATCCATCATCCCAGGCTAAGTCTTCCTATGCAGACCCATATCCATCAGGCCACCCATCATCCCCGATCAGACCCATATCCATCAGGCCACCCATCATCCCCGATCAGACCCTGGTTACCTGGGACCCCCGGTGTCTGTCTATAGCCACTAGGCTGGAACACCACAGAAACGGGTTTTGGACCATTTTTTTGGATCAACCAAGCCTAGTGAACATCATGTGTTGCTTCCTATATGGTCCCTCTGAGCCAGACAACTCCAAACTCCTCCGGCCATGTTACAAATGCCATACCTGTGTTCCCTTACATTTAGGCGCTGCTTTTATGCACAGTCAACCGTTGTTCCCACTGAGGTAAGTGACCATTGCGCCCATAAGGTCCAGGAATTACTTGCTTTCCTTCCATCCATTAATCTGGCCCAGAACTCTGGAGGCACGTGTGCTGTAACCAGAATCCGTTCACGGAGTGTCTCTTTAGCTTCACTTGCAAAATGTCTGTTAGTGAAATTGACAGCCATTAATGAAAGGCTGCCATAAGGAAGTCGGCATCCCAACTGGGATTTACATTTTCTCCTCTGTAAATTAAGCATCCGTGCATTTTAATTTGCTTTGGGGTCTGGCGGGAGGAATGGAGGGGAGAATTTCAAACACACTGAATGTATTTCTATTATTTCAGATGAGCATTAAAGGTCTAGTTCAAAGAGGAGCACGCGCGTGTTTTTCCTATCCGGTTTAATTATCATCTCTATTGATTCAGCTAGATATTAATATCCAAAGATTTAGTGGGTTTTCTCTTTTGCATGCAAGTTTGCGTTGCAATTGCCTATGATCAATAGTCATATCCTTTGGAAACTACTGATTTGAAGATAAGAGTCAACATTGAGTAAAATCCTATCTGATTGTTTCCTTGGTTTTTAATCACTCTTCCCGATTACTCATCCTTTGCCGTTGCCAGACTTTGATGCATCCATGGGCTCAGCTTCGTCATAATGACAAATGATGGTTTGAAGTTATGCATATGTTGGTGTGAGAAATGGAGGTGCTTATGCTAGCAATTTGCCATAAACGGGAATGTGCGGTTTCCACCTAAACGCAGCAAATTGTGGCTGAAATGCCCCCAATTTTCCATCTTTCGAATTTGTGGCATAGAAGGAAGAGGACTGGCGCACTATAAATTGTCGCCATGCAAATAGATGGAAGAAGAGAAGGAGACATTGGTGTGCTTGCAAATTTGTTGTGGTTCTCTCCTGGATATTTTAGGCCCCATCCAGGGGCGGTCCTACCGGTAGGCAAAGGACGCCGCTGCGTGGAGCGCCATCTGGGAAAATCGCGCATTCCCCCGCCCACCAGACAGCATCCAGCCGATGTTCCGCGGCCGAAGAGGAGCCCGACGAGTAGTAGCGCTGCTGCGGAGACGCCGAGGAGAGCAACGTGTTGGTGCGCAGGAAGAGGTTGTTTGTGCCACCGCCGCCGGTGCGGTAAGAGCACAGGGAGACCCCCGGGGAGGAAGAGGAAGCGCTGAGGAAGCACGAGGAAGAGGAGGAAGCAGCGCCCATGTGGGGGGAGGAAGAGTAGGAGCCCGGTGCGGGGCCGAAGGTGTGGTGGTAGGAGGTGGAGGCACGGAGGAGGCAACACCCCGCCCTGCAATGAGGCCGCCCTCTGGGACTTCCTTTTGGCCCGGCATGGCGCCCCCGATTCCGCCCCTTCTTCTCCCCCAAAATTAAGGCGGATTCCGAGACCCCTTTTGCAACAGAAGAAGGGGCTCTTTCCCCACCCATAATGTTTTTTTGGGGGGGGCACCAAAATAATGTTTTTGGGGGGGCACCAAAATAATGTTTGCTTACCATTTAAAATTACCTTAGACCGTCCCTGGCCCCATCTACACTGCCATATAAAATCCAGATTATCTGCTTAGAAGTGGATTATACGGCAGTGTAGACTCAGATAATCCAGTTCAAAGTAGATAGATAATGTGGATTATCTCATTTGATTATCTGCATCAAGCATGGGCAAACTTCAGCCCTCCAGGGGTTTTGGCCTTCAACTGCCACAATTTCTAACGGCTTGTGGAATTGTGGGAGTTGAAGTCCAAAACACCTGGAGGGAGATTATATGGTAGATTAGATTGGGCCTGAGTCTACACTGCCATATAATCCAGTTCAAAGCAGGTAATCTGGATTTTATATGGCAATGTAGAAGGGGCCTGAAGTTGCCAGCTTTGCCACTGAACTAGATTTCCTATAGAATTTCCTATTTACAATCTTCTTCAGCATGATGCTCCAAAGGGGTATGGCAGACCTCGAAGAAGACAGCACACACACACACACACACACACACACACATATATATATACACACACGCTATCGTACTAATGGTAGCTTGTTCAACTTAAGCCGTCTGAGGGCTCGCACGAAGACTCTCAACTACCTAGTCCGTGAGCTGATTTTTGCTGACGAAGCTGCCCTTGTCGCCCATTCAGAAGCAGCCCTGCAGCGCCTCACGTCCTGCATTGCAGCAGCTGCAGAGCCATTTGGGCTGCAAGTCAGCCTGAAGAAAACGGAAGTCCTCTACCAGCTCGCACCACAGGAAGAACAACATCATCCCCACGTCAGCAGAGGCACATCTGTGCTTAAGTCCGTTCAGCAGTTCACCTCCCTGGGAAGCATCATCTCTTCAGATGCCAAGATTGACAAAGAGATAGATCACAGGTTATCAAAGGCATATCATGCATTCTGAAGGCTTCACAAAAGTGTCTGGAGCAACAAGCACCTGAAGCAAAGCACCAAAATCAGTGTGTACAGAGCTATCGTACTGTCTATTCTCCTCTATGGGTCTGAAACATGGGTCGCCTATCGCCAACACCTACAACTCCTCGAACGCTTTCATCAGCACTGTCTTCGCACAATCCTAAATATACACTGGGCCGACTATGTGACGAATGTTGCTGTCCTTGATCAAGCAGGGATCCCCAGCGTTGAGGCCATGCTATTGAGAACACGGTTGCGCTGGGCAGGGCACGAGGTCTCTAGGATGGAGGACCACCGCCTCCCAAAGATACTACTCTATGGTGAACTCGCCACGGGTCAGCGCAAGAGAGGCGCCCCCAAAAAGAGATATAAGGACTCCCTGAAACAGCATCTCAGGCTCGGCCAGATTAATCACCAACAATGGTCCACCCTGGCCTCACATCGGGAGGCATGGAGACGCACTATCCACAATGCTGCGGCCTCTTTCGAGAAGACACGCCGAATGTGTCTCAAAGAGAAACGACAACGCAGAAAGAACCGCAACTTGGAAACAACATCACCCAAGGAGACTTTCTGCTGTGCTTTCTGCAACCGAACTTGCCTATCTCAAATTGGCCTTTTTAGTCATCAACGCAATGTAAAAAGCGTGGGATGAGTCCTTCCTATGAATCTTCATTCGCGAAGTAATGCCGAGAGAGAGATTTCCTATAGAAGAAGCTTGCATTGCCTTTCTCTGAGGCTGAGAGCGTGGCATGGCCAAAGTCACCCAAGGAGACCCATGGCTGAGTGGATATTATCCACAGTTCTGTCTCGGAACTTAAACCTAAGCTCCAAACAACTTCATCTTCAGCAATGCTAAAAACGTAAACAATCCCCAGTCAAATGCAAGAAATCAGCATTCAGCCTGGAAGAAAAGATCTTGCAAAGAAAGAAAGGAAGGAAGGAAGGAAGGAAGAAAGAAAGAAAGAAAGAAAGAAAGAAAGACCAGGTGACTAGTCATTTCAAAATAGCAAAACAGACTGCCAATAGATTCCTTTAAAGAAGAATGAGAGAAAATGAATGCACACAATAGGATGCAAAGGGGGCTTTCTTTCTTTCTTCCCCCTTTTATTTTTCCAGGTGTACGCCGTCTGCATATTAATTCAGATCCTTGAGATATCTGCTTGCTTGCCCAGTAGAAAGCCTTGTCCAAGGACGCGGTCTTGCAACGGAGCAGGAGCGGGGGAGAGCCCATTCACCGTGGCCTCGCTCTACTTATCACATAACAATTAGGCCTGGATCTACAGCAAGGCCCCGTCCCCCAGTTATCTTCCCTTTGTGGAGCTTCACAGCAAGGCTTTGTTCCTATCTCTGTCGAGGTCGCCAAACCCAAGTGGTTGTCTTTGTAATCTTCAAGCAAATGCGTCCAAGTGGGCCTCGGCATGACACCACGCATACGTTCACAATGGGAGCGCAACAGACCCTTGTAAAGAGGCAAAGGTGTCACAATTAATAGGGAAGATCGATCAGATGGTACCAAACAGAAGGAGATGCTCAAAGAGCACTTCAAAGGCCACTCTCTCCGCCACAGATCCAATTGTTGTTTGTGAAGTCGATTGTATGCCAGTGTGCCTTTAAAAGCACACAATTACCGCTAATATAATTTCCCAAACCTGTCTTCCTAGGGTTGGGTGGTGCATTTTAAATGCTTATTCGTTGCGTGTGCAAGCATGACACATCTCGCGCCAAGGACAATAACACAGACACAAGTGGTTGGATGAAAATGGCCACAACTCAATTTATTGAAAACAGGAACAAAGGGTAGGCGGCCACGCGTGGGTCCTGGATCAGGGTCGTACAGCCCACACAAATGTCCAAAGGCGTTTGCAAGCCTGAGGTGCGAGCGGCCCAATGCCTGCCCACGGAAACTCGGCACCCTAGGGGGCCTGGGCGTTATCCCCCTAACAACCAAGGGGTGATAAGCCAGCCTGATCCAGGACCACACGCCAAGCACGGAGTTGTGACAAAGAACATAATAACGCATGACCATGAACAATGCAACAATGACATGAAGAATGAACAAAATGGACACCAACAAGCAATGCGAAGACAGCGCTGATGAAAGCGTTCGAGGAGTCGTAGGTGTTGGTGATAGGTGACCCATGTTTCAGACCCATAGAGGAGAATAGACAGTATGGTAGATCTGTGCACACTGATTTGGGTGCTTTGCCTCAGGTGCTTGTTGCTCCAGACTCTATTCTGAAGCTTTCCAAATGCACTCTATGCCTTTGCTAATCTGTGATCGATCTCTTTGTCAATCTTGGCGTCTGAAGAGATGATGCTTCCCAGTTAAGTGAACTGCTGAATGGACATAAGCACAGATGTGCCTATACTGACATGGGCATGATGGTGTTCTTCCTGTGGTGTGGGCTGGTAGAGGACTTCCGTTTTCTTCAGGCTGACTTCCAGCTCAAACAGCTCTGCAGCTGTTGCAAAGCAGGATGTTGTGCGCTGCAGGGCTGCTTCTGAATGGGCGACAAGGGCAGCATCGTCAGCAAAAAGCAGCTCACGAACTAGATAGTTTAGAGTCTTAGTATGAGCCCTCAGATGGCTTAAGTTGAACAAGCTGCCATCAGTACGATAGCATATACAGTATATATATCGTCTTCTTCTTATATAGACAACATATATAGCCATATATAGACATATATAGATGGACAGAGGCAAACTCATGACCTACTGGTCAGAGAGATCTTATGCAGCTGACACTTAGCCAGTTGCGCCACATTCCTGGTGAGATCTATGTTTAGATGCAAGGCAGCCAGTAGGGTGGAGTAGCTTGACTATTGGGCTTGGACTGTGTGGAGATTCAGATCATAAACTCCCTTGTGCAGGAACCTGTTTCCTTCTCTCCTGTGAAAGGATCTAAGCATCTCCAGCGAAGTGATCCCAGGCTTCAGCTGCGGCTGTTGCAGGTCTCAGTCTGTCCATGTCCTTGAAGAGCTCCTGCCAATCACAGCGGGAGAAACGTGGCTTGATGGGCTCCATGGGTGACAGCTGAATATTATTATTATTATTATTATATTTCGACTTCCTATACCGCTACTATCCAAAGGCTCAGAGCAATTCACAGTCTAAACATAAAATACAACAGTACACAAACAAAACAATACAGCACAAGAGGAGGGTCCTACAACTAAGAAAGGGGAGGGGAGCCAAGGCTCAGGACCACAGGGTCCATGAGCTACCCAAGGTCTAGCCAGCAGTGGCTCGACCATCGAACGGGGGGAGCCTAGGAGGGCCCCACAGGTCCAATAATGTCCTAAGAGTTCCTAGATCCGTTGGGAGACGGTCACCACAAGCCTGTGGGTCCGATCTCCCAGTCACCCGGATGTCAGATCCCCTAATTTGGGGATTCACCAGAAGGGGTACCCTGCGTCTA
Organism: Anolis apletophallus; assembly: GCA_030556195.1. NCBI lineage: Eukaryota > Metazoa > Chordata > Lepidosauria > Squamata > Anolidae > Anolis > Anolis apletophallus. The sequence goes on from JARBWK010000014.1 coordinate 804,833, forward strand.
AAATTGGCATTCCAGAAGGTCCTGGCAGGGAACCTCGTGGATGCCACAGAACCGGTCCTCGTGGATCTCTCCCTCCTGATCTCGGGGGCTCCAAGAGTCCCCTCCTGAAGGGAGGTCCGCAGAGTCCTGGGTCGAAGAGACTTCAGGGGTCTTACTGCCTCCGACGAGGGTCGCCCCTTCGTTGGCAAAGCGGTGGAAGGCCTGGATCTAGGAACTCGGGGGGGGCTGTCTCAGCTGCAGGTACAGTCTTGCTCCAGGTGCTGCTCGTTCGAATATATACTTGGAACGCATGGGCCATCTTTAGGGGCCACCTTCCATCCAATCTGCAGGGAATTTGCAGCACAAACAGATGTCTGTATTTGCATCACTCAAAATTCCTGGCAGCTGGGGCTCCTATTGAGAGAACTATCTTGGGCCAAGTGACTTATCTGGAGTGTTGTCTGTTCAGCTTTTGGCTTCCTTTCGTACCTTGTTCCGCTCCGCAGGCCAGATGCCTGTTTGCTTCAAGGCTGGCTCCAACTTGAGCGCACTGTCTTGACAGTCACTTCATATTATCTGTTGGAACAAATGCTTTCTCCTTGATTCTCAACCAAGATGCCACCGGGAGGTAAGCTGGAATCGCCATATACACTGCACTGTGTTTCAAAATACCACCAAACAGAGGCTCAGATGAATAGCGGCAGGGCCTTGGTCACATCCAGCAGTGGCTTCTGCAGAGCATTTCTCATCCATGAGCACCCGGCAGCCCCAGAGAGCGGTGTTTATGTCTCTATGTTGTCAATCATTTTTCTGCCAACGAGGGCCCTCAAAGGGGTTAGGAAATAAGATGTAGATATTGATATGCATACACATTATTTGCCAACATATTACAAATTAGTTTAGAACACAATTTAATTTATTTTTTAAATAGATTAAATGGAATCAGACACTTTTTGGCTTCCTTCTGGAAACTCAGCAAAGATAGTTCCACAGTTGTCGTTGCTATTGTTATCGTCATCAACAACAACATCATCATTGTGTTGTCAAAGGCTTTCATGGCCGGAATCACTGGGTTGCTTTGAGTTTTCCTGGCTGTATGGCCATCTTCCAGAAGCATGTTCTCCTGACGTTTCACCTGCATCTCTGGCTATTGGCATCTTCCGAAATCGGTGGGAAGTGTGGATGTTGGAATGCTGGCCATGCAGAGTCCGTTAGTTCTCAGTGGCAACCAATCTCCTTTGTCTGGTGCCTTAGAGTGTTGGAGTTCTGAGACTGGCCAATCAAAGTACTTTATGCCAATAATCTGGTGCCTTAGAGTGTCGGTGTTCTGAGGCTGGCCAATAAGTGTCCTTTATGCAAATAATCCCACAGTGGCAGCCAATCGAAACGCTGGCACATATTCTTCCCTCCGCACCACCCACCACCCGCAAACACTGACTTTTATTATATACATAGAAGATAGATAGATAGATAGATAGATAGATAATGCTTTGTTTACAGCCCACCCTTTCTCCCCGAGGGAACTCGGGGCAAATGTGGTCTTCCAATGTAGCTGTTCAATTCATCACTGTTGGTTTACATGTTGACATTATATGTTCTGGATTTTAGCCTGGATTTTAAAGAGTGATTAGAAACTGTTGAACCTCTTGTTTCAGAACAATACGTACCTGCTTTAAATCTGGGGGCAAAAACCCAATGTGCATTTGCCACTTCACTGATGTCTATATGATTGCCGTTGGTGTTGAGACATAGAGAGGTCCCATTGATTGACTTCCTGGTATCTCATTGGCTTGTTTTCTGCTGCTTTGTGGCTTTTGCTCTTTTGCGTAGCCCCAAACCTTGTAGCATCTGATTAATTCATTCAGTATTATACATCACAGCTGGAGGGAAATTTGTATTACAAGATGCAAGAAAGGGCATGTTTTCCTCACTTAGCCGTTCTGACCTTCTCGAGGTTTCTGCCTTAAATAGTAATTGAAGTCACCGGTAAAGAAGGCTCAACGTCCTTTGGGCATATTGGACTCCCACTGAATCGTTGTTTTATTATATTCCACCTCCTAAACATAATTTTATGCCTTTTCATGAGGCTCCCTGAGAGGTCCACTGAGGAACATCTCTAGGGCAGAACACTCTGCTTAGCCTCCAAGTAAAAAGGATCAAGGGGCTTCCTAATCTGAAATGTGAAAAGGAGGGCTTGTGTTATCATGGTAGGCATGGGATAGCTAAGGCAGTGTTTCCCAACCTTTTTTGAGCCACGGGACCCTTTTCATATTTACCAAATCCTGGGGCACACCACCAACCAAAATGACACAAATTGACACTCTAACACAGTAATACAGATAGTTAATATGTTTTTAAATGTATTTATACACTCAGTGTGAAACCTGGACCTGTTTCGATGAACACAACATAGATATCCTGGCAGGAATGGCAGAAAGACACAAACTCCCACACAGAACCCCCATAACCAAGACAAAACCTGGGACCTAGTGCACATGCACCCAGACAAGCGCAGTTCCGCTTCCGTTCCCTGCCCTCCCTCGAATGCCGAAGGTGGGCATTGACCTTGGGTTTTGGAGTTGTAGTTCACCTATATCCAGAGAGCACTGTGGTCTCAAACAATGTTGGATCAGGACCAAACTTGGCATGAATACTCAATATGCCCAAATGTGAACACAGGTGGAGTTTGGGGAAAATAGACCTTGACATTTGGGAGGAAGGCTGAGGAAGGCTGGCGAGGGAGTCCCTCACGGAATCCCGCCTGTCTTTCCTTCCTCCGAGGGCCCTCCTGCCAGGCCCTGAGCCTTTCCCCCCCGCGAAGGAAGGCGTCTTCTCCCCTTTGGGGCCCTTCCTCCCTGAGGGGCTTCGGGGCGGGGGGCTTCGAGGAAGTGCGCCTTGAGGCCTCACCTGAGACGCAGCAGGGCCTAGCTGGGGTGCCTCCAGAAACAGCTGGCTCCTTCGCTTCCTTCACCACCGCAGGAGGAAGGTGAATGTGTCTGCCACCCTGACAAGCGCACTTCCGCTTCCGTTCCCTGCCCTCCCTCGAATGGAGGCTGGCTGGCTGGGGAAACAGCCGAAGGAGGTGGCACCCCAGCCCCTTCTTCTTCGCCACCACCCGGCCCTTCTTCCTCCTCCCCCAAGCAGAAGGAGTTCGGCAGGATGGGGAAGAAAGGGGGGGGAAGAGAGGTTTTCCCGCGGCACACCAGGCGATCGCTCACGGCACACTAGTGTGCCACGGAACAGTGGTTGGGAAACACTGAGCTAAGGAGTCATAGCAAATCAGTGCATGTTCTGTAAACATTGGCTGTTACTATGTTGCACTCAAGAGAACCAATCCTACCATTAGGTTTTCTCAGTACGATCTAGTTACTTGTGCAGGATTGTGAGAAAAATACTCAACAAAAGCAAAGGTGAGGTAGAACAAATCAAAGGGTTGTCTGTGTAGTCTAGAACCCTGTTTCCCAAACAGTGGAGATGGAAGGAATACCGGTCCAAAAGAATGGGAGGGTTGGGGTTTTTTCTTCAGTGTTAGAAAATCTGGGTGAGGAGAATCCCGAATAGGTATGGACATGCGCATATTAGCCTTCAAAGATGTTTTATGGCCCTTGATAAGTCTAGAATTCCCATACCAATCTTTTTCTGGCCAAAAAAGGAATGTTAATGATTGGTCCTGGAAGCCTCCGGGTGAAAGAATATGTAGGAAGGAAGGAAGGCAGCCCCTAACTCGAAAACGAGACAGGTTCTGTCGGTCTGTTCTTAAGTTCGTTGGCTTGTAAGTGAGAATGGGTACGTTTTTAATTTTAATGCTTTGGCTTAGGAGGAATGCAAGCCATGCCTGGTTCCGCACAAATGAGGCCCCCTGCTAGTTAGGTGGTGAGGCCCCTTACTTGGGCCCTGAAGGAGGGGCCCCCGGCTATCGACTCTGTTATTGTGTTATCGTGTCTGGATTTGCTCCGAAACAGAACGCCTCCAAATGTAGAATTGTACCACATACGCGAAATGAATTGTGAAATAAAAACAAAATGGAGGGCCTCCACTCCATGCTGTCTGCAAGATGTTATTATTATTATTATTATTATTATTATTTCCACCATTTCTACCCCATATCTTCTCAACCCCCGAGGGAGGGGGGACTCAGAGCGGCCTCACAATGGCAACAATTCGATGCCCAAAACACAGTAAACATAGAATAGAAAACCACAAACAGTCAAAAATTAAAATACATTAAAATACAGTTAACATTAAAATGCATTAAAATACAATTAGCATTAAAATACATCATATACATTCACATAAGTTAAAAACAGTATTCTGTCCATAATAGAAGCATTGGGTCATGTCCACCAGTTTGCCATTTCAATCCACTCCAAAGTGCTGTATCGTGCTAATGTGCAAACGCCTGGTCCCATAGCCAGGATTTCACTTTTTTCCTGAATGCCAGGAGGGATGGGGTTGATCGTATATCAATTGGGAGTGCGTTCCACAGGCGGGGAGCCACCACCGAGAAGGCCCTCTCTCTCGTCCTCACCAACCGCGTTTGAGAAGTTGGCGGGAGCGAGAGCAGGGCCTCCCCGGATGATCTCAAATTACGAGGTGGGCCGTAGGGGCTGATGCATTCGGACAAGTAAGCTGGGCCAGAACCATATAGAGCTTTAAAGGTCAAAACCAGCACTTTGAATTGAGCTCGGAAGTGGACAGGCAGCCAGTGGAGCCGACACAGCAGGGGGGTGGTATGCTCCCTGTATGTTGCTCCCGTTAGTAGTCTGGCTGTCGCCCACTGGACTAATTGCAGTTTCCGAACTGTCTTCAAAGGCAGCCCCACGTAGAGTGTGTTGCAGTAATCTATTCAGGATGTGACCAGAGCGTGGACCACCGTAGCCAGATCATTATGTTAATAAATTGGAACTCCAAGTTGTTTGTAAATCATTTCTATCTGCAAGATGTTTTTAAATTGGGGGCTGCAAGTTCTTTGCAAATTTCTTGTATCTGCAAGATGTTCATAATTTGGAGCCTGCAACTTGTTTGTAAATTGGGGACTGGAAGTCGTGTGTAAGTAATTTGTACCTGCAAGTGGTTCACAAATCGTTTGTATCTGCAACTTGTTCGTAAATCAGGGACTGCAACTTGTTTGTAAATCAGTGGCTGCCTGTACATTGCAAGACCCCGCTGTATTGTTCAACATGAAAACACCAATTTTTGAGCATTGGAAGAGGAGTTCTGACCAGACGGCTTCAGTTTCAGTAATCCATGCGGTTCTCCGAGGGCTCCTGGGTACAAAAATTACTTTTGCGCCTGCCACAGTTTTCCAGCCTTCTCTCTATCGATCCTCCAGAAATGGGCAGCGCTGGTGAGATTTGAAACGTAACTGGGTCCAAAGGGCGATAGATCTCCACCGTCAGGATGTTCATGTCTTTCAGCTCAGTGAGGACAAAGGGAGGGAGCTCAACCAAAAGCACGACACCTTTCCAAGTAGGCGGGAGCTCATCTTTCCTTAGGGAGCAAAGGGGGGGAAAGTAGAGGGAGATTTTCCTACAGAAAATGCCACAGGGAGGAGAAGAGATTGCCGCCTTGGATTCCCAGTCCAATTCTTTGCTTCTCTAGCAGCTGCTGTGCGCACACCAAATAAAGAGAGAAAAGATCTCATTGCGGACCCCCTTCGTCACATCTTGTTTGACTCCGAGTCTAACTTGATGCACGACGGTCCCTTGGAAAAACACTCTCTCAGCATTGTGATTAAAACTGCAGCTGCCGCCAATAAAGCTGTGCCGTTTATATCAACGACAAATGCACCTGGGAGGTTGCTGAGTCCCAAAGGGTTCCCTCCTTTCTTGCATGCCACATGGGAAACGCATCCTGGCAAGGTTGATTTGCCCTGGCTGGCAGGGATGATGTTTCCCAGAATCCCCGCTGGAACATGGCTGTGTCCTGAAGATGAAACGCTCTGCGGTAGACGCATACAGAAAGAGCATTGAGTCTGCCAATGGAGCAGGCAAGTAGAAACTTGCTATTCAAAAGAAAGAGTGCGAGACAAGCATAGTGGCAAGCTAGAAGGGAAACTGTGACGCCCCCATGGGGCTGAAATTACACCTGGAGTTTGTATTTTGCCGCCCTTACCTGCAAAGGTCTTTGATTCTTTGTTTGGCCATGTGCTTCTTTGTCTGCCATGTGGTCGCTGAGGGGAGGGGCTGCTTCCTGGCTCCAAACCTGGTGTCTCCGCCCTCGACTCCTCCCTTTGCTGGAGTTTACCTAGGGGCTGGACGTCCACTCTGGCCTCATTCCAAGGAACTCACGGACGAAGCAAGGCTGGAACCTAAGCTTGCAGGGACATAGCATTCTTAGTCGACCTGCGCTTAGGGTGTATCCAATTCGGGTAGCCCACCTACCCGGCTTCAATATTAATTTTCGGGTGAAACACCTGGATTTCCTGGCTAACCAACCAGGGCAACCCGTTAAGGGAAATGAGTGTGAAGTCTGGTCCCAAGATATTGAGACCAGCCTCCTCCCGTCCCCATGGCAGTCCCCAATGGCGACCGCAGCCGCTGACTGTGCAAGACCCCACACGGCTGTGGTCCCAGGCAACTCCGTGGCCATGGCCCCAAGCAACGGGTGGCAGCGGAAGGAAGGAAATAAGCAGGGGGACAGGAGCCACTACCTGGCGAGGGGAACAGGGGGGAAGGGGGAAAGCCCCATTCCCGCCTTGGGCCCCAATACAGACCTGAACAGGGCACCTCCAGGTCTCCGTCCTCCCTCCTTGACGTCCTGGTGCTGACTGAGCAACTGGGGCTGCCTTCCGGTGGGAGAAGGCCACACCCCAGTTGCCCAGAGGGTTCCATCCGGAACCTCCCCTGACGTTGTGGGAAGGAGGCAAAACTCCTTCCTCCCAGTATGCACTGGGGGAAGGTGGCCTTGTCCTGCATCAATAGGAGTCTAGTGCCTAGATCCCCATGCTCTCTTCTGCCTTGGTCAGACCACACCTGGAATATTGTGTCCAATTCTGGGCACCACAATTGAAGGGAGATATTGACAAGCTGGAATGTGTCCAGAGGAGGGCAGCTGAAATGATCAAGGTTCTGGAGAACAAGACCTATGAGGAGTGGCTGAAGGAGCTGGGCGTGTTGAACCTGAAGAAGAGAAGACTGAGAGTAGACATTATGAGTGCCATGTATAAATATGTGAGAGGAAGGTCATAGGGAGTAGGGAGCAAGCTTGTTTTCTGCTGCCCTGGAGACTAGGACGCAATGGAAGAATGGCTTCAAACTACATGAAAGGAGATTCCATCAGAACATTAGGAAGAGCCTCCTGACTGTGAGAGCCAGGGCCGTAGCCAGGATTTTGATTCGGGGGGGGGGGGGGGGCTGAGACTGGGTGGTAGAGGGTCTACCCAAGCAAACCTTTTGTATTGTTATCCCAATAACCCCACGAATGTGGGATATAATGAGCATGGTGATCAGATCATGATATGAATAAACATAACAGTTTAAATAATGTACCAGTAAGGCCTTTTCGCAGACCACCCTGAGAATTTGGGGGGGGCTGAAGCCCCTTAGCCCCTGGCTACATGCCTGGTGAGAGCTGTTCAGCAGTGGAACTCTCTGCCCAAGAGTGTGGTGGAGGCTCCTTCTATGGAGGCTTTTAAACAAAGGCTGGATGGCCATCTGTCGGGGGTGCTTTGAATGCAATTTTCCTGCTTCTTGGCAGGCCATTGAACTGTATGGCCCATGAGGTCTCTTCCAACTCTTTGAGTCTATGATTCTAACTGGGTCAAAATACTGCAAACAGGAGCCGAGATACAGTTCAAGTGTGGATTCCTCCTTGGTGGCATGGAAATACAAGGCCCGCTTCACAAGAAGCTATAGGAGGCAACCAGAGTGATTTGAGACCACCTGGGGATCCGGAGAGAACATTTTGTGTCAACATTGTGTTGTTCATGCTGAGCATTTCCAATATTACGGAAAGAGAAGTAGAAAGAGAGACACGGTGTCCCAAGGCTGGGAGGCTCGATAATATTTCAAAATCTGTGCCACGTCCTAGGAACTCTTGCAAAGCTAACATTTATGACAGGGGATATTGCTAAAACTCACTGGAGCATGTTGTGGAATGAAAGAAGTTGTGTGAAGCAGCCCCGTCCTCCGCAAGACAACAAACCCCACCCCAAAGAGATCTGAATGAAGATATATGGTTCGGAATCTTGGCTTTGCCTTCTCCCTATGGCAAAAAAAATGGTTCTTCGGAAAAAATTTCAGTCTGGTTTGTGATTCCTGCTCTTTGCCCTCCATGGGCTGCCAGCAGCACTTTGGAGAAACACATCAAGAGCTCCCTGTCATTTCGTAAATAAAAGGTATTTAATCAAGGAAAGGGCACTCCTTTCCCTTGCGTGTGGAAGCGTGACACACCTCGCGCCAAGAACAACATGCGGACACAGTAGGTTGGATAAAAATGGCCACAACTCGATTTTTGAAAACAGGAACGAAGGTTTGGCGGTCACGCTTGGGTCCTGGATCAGGGTAGACAGCCCCCACGAATATCCGAAGGTGGTGGCAAGCCAGGGGTGCGAGCGGCCAATGCCTGTCCACGGAGACTCAGCACCCCAGGCGGCCTGGGCGTTATCCCCCTAACAACCAAGGGGCGATAAGCCAGCCTGATCCAGGGGCCATGCCACACGCCAAACACGGAGTTGCGACAAAGAACATAACATAATATGATACACTGAACAGGGGGACAATGAAGAACACACAAACAAACAGAAGACAACCAACAATGCAAAGTGTAGGGAGGGTGGGAGGCAAAACCAGCTTGCCTCCGAATGAGGCCAGGCAGTCCCGGGCAGCTGAGAGATCTGCCCGGGCGGAAGTGCAAGCTGGCCGGAAACAAGTAGGGGGTGGGGCAGAGCCAGCCTCCTCCTTGGCGGGCCAGCCTTGCTGGCAGGAAACTTCCCGCCACCCAGGGGGCTTCTGGGAGAAAGAAGCCCCCTGGAAGCAACAAGATGGCGGGAGGGCAACGCTGCCCGCAACTCACGTGGCTGGTAAGTCAGCCATGCCCATTCTGGGTGAACAATGGGCACGGAGGAGTTTGTACATCGGTTCCTTTCCCTGTCCTGATTTTGCTTCAAGCCAAGGGGCTGCAATACGGATCAAACCGTCCGTTCCTTTGCAGGGTTTCTTCTGATGTCAAGTAAACTGTAGGTCACAGAATTCCTCCCCAAAGGCTGTCTCACTATCTCTGTGCATCTCGGTTTTTCAGCCTTGAGATCAGGCTTCTTCATTTTGGCTGAACCTCAGTCCATTTCTGCTGACTGTTCACCCCATATCCATTTTCGCTTGCCTCCCAAAAACGGGTAGCTAACTCGATAGCTATTTTTGTGCCGCAGCCAGAAAATATGGCTAGATCTGGCCCATTGGCGGCAATGAGGGGGGGGGGCTCCCCGGGCTCCCCTTCCCATCATTTCAGGCAGTTGCATCGTTTGTCTTTATAGCCTTCATTAAGACCTGGGTTAAAAAGCATCCGAGTTAAGATGCCACTCCTTCTGCGATCCTTTCCCTTTGGTCGGTAGAGGAGACCTGTTGTGGACTACTCTTCTGCAAGAAATATTCATATATTCATATATTATTAGTATTAATATAATTATTATATTATATAATATATAGAGAGAGAGAGACGTTATAATATATTGAAATTATAATATAATATAAAATTATATTATTTATTATATTATATTATTATTATAATAAAATTATTATAAAATAATAAAATAATAATAATAAAAACCACTAAGATAAAATAAAATAAAATTCAAGAAGACAAGGTGCGAACCAAGATGGAATGGCCCAATGGACCCGGCCCAGAGGATGGCAAAGCGGACCCAGCCGCCGCAGCAGAGGAGAGCAGAGCAGAATCAGGAGTCCAGCATTCTGGAGGCAGTTACAGGCCTAGCCACACCGCTCCTGACCCCCCCCAGCCTGTTCCATCCCAGCTGATGTCCATTTCAGTAACGCGGGCCAAGAAGGGAGGGTGCAGGCCTGCCGCCCCCATCCCATTGCGGGCTCTGTCGGGTCTGTGTCGGCAGACAGGCCGGAGGAGCTGCGGCTTTGGAGTGCCTGCCATCCCTCGAGGTGATCTGGGCCTGCAGGAGGAGCAGTCGGTGATCTGAAGGGGCTGAACGCCCTGGCAACCTGGAAGACGATCAAGTCTTCTGGGTCACCAGAACGATCAGCCACCGCAGGTCGGCGACTGCTCCCGCTGCAGGCCCGGATCGCCTCCAGGGATGGCAGGCACTCCAAAGCCGCCGCTCCTCCGGCCTGTCTGCCGACACAGACCCCACAGAGCCCGCAATGGGATGGCGGCAGCGGCACCCCTTCCTCTTGGCCCCGCACCCGACGCCCTTCTCCCCGGGCCGGACAGAATTGGCTGCCAGCCCGCATCCGGCCCGCGGGCCGTAGGTTGCCCACCGCTAGTCTATGCTGATATCCCTGGAGTTCATATTTGTTTCCTTTGCTTCTCCTCCCCTGCAAGGAGGAATAATAAAAAAAATTGGATCTCAACATGGATTTTCGACATATGAGAAATAGCTTATCAATTTAAACGATGCTTCCAACAGGCAGGGAGACGCTACAGCTGTTTATTCATTTTGACGCAGCTGAGGAAGAATGATGCGCATCACCATCCTTTGAAGAAGGCAGGGGGTTGTTTGCTTGTTCTTGGGGGGGTGGGGGGAATTACAATACCATAATGCAATCATTATAACCTGTAAAGCAGCTCATAATACGAAAATGTATGGAATCAATCAATCTCGTCCCATCACATCAGCCTGTTAAACAGACATCGCCGCTCCTCTGTTGAAAAAGGTGCGGAAATGATGAGATGGAGCGATACCTTGGGGTTTTTTTTTATCATTCTTTGTTGCTTAAAGCACCCAAAAAGGCTCAGGTTGTGCAAATCTAAGCAATGGAATGGAATAGAAATTGCAAATTATGTGTTGTTTTGGTTATTTTACTCTTATCAGTGATTCCCAACCTTTTTTTGAGCAGGGACCACTTTGGCCAGGGACCCCTCCCCAACATTAGTCCCCAAAGGGGTCTGAATCAGTTCTTGGTCAACTTTCGATTCGGTTTGGTTATTTGGGGTGTTGATTCAGAAATTTGCATTGGATAGACCACATCAGCTCTAGTTTCCGATACAGAACATATGCCATCCAGTAGTCGCCATCTGATTGCCCACAATTTGGGAACCACTGTTTTACATTGTGGTTGCTGGTGGCGCTAATATCTCTGGCATTACTTCGCAAACGAAGATTCATAGGAAGGACTCATCCCACGCTTTTTACAAGCGCATTGTTGACTAAAAAGGCCAATCTGAGATAGACAAGTTAGGTTGCAGGAAACACAGCAGAAAGTCTCCATGGATGATGTTGTTTCCAAGTTGTGGTTCTTTCTGCGTTGTCATTTCTCTTCGAGACGCATTCGGTGTGTCTTCTCAAAAGAGGCCGCAGCATTGTGGATAGTGCATCTCCATGCCTTCCGATGTGAGGCCAGGGTGGATCAATCTGGCCGAGCCTGAGATGTTGTTTCAGGGAGTCCTTATATCTCTTTTGGGGGGTGCCTCTCTTGCACTGATCCATGGCGAGTTCACCATAGAGTAGTATCTTTGGGAGGCGGTGGTCCTCCATCCTAGAGATGTGCCCTGCCCAGCGCAGCTGTGTCCTCAATAGCATGGCCTCAACACTGGCGATCCCTGCTTGCTCAAGGACAGCAACATTCGTCACATAGTTGGTCCAGTGTATATTTAAGGTTGTGCGAAGACAGTGCTGATGAAAGCGTTTGAGGAGTCGTAGGTGTTGGCGATAGGTGACCCATGTTTCAGACCCATAGAGGAGAATAGACAGTACGATAGCTCTGTACACGCTGGTTTTGGTCCTTTGCCTCAGGTGCTTGTTGCTCCAGACTCTTTTGAAGAAGCCTTCCAGGGAGGTGAATGCACTCTATGCCTTTGCTAATCTGTGATCGATCTCTTTGTCAATCTTGGCGTCTGAAGAGATGATGCTTCCCAGGGAGGTGAACTGCTGAACAGATTTAAGCACAGATGTGCCTATGCTGACGTGGGGATGATGGTGTTCTTCCTGTGGTGCGGGCTGGTAGAGGACTTCCGTTTTCTTCAGGCTGAATTCCAGGCTAACAGCTCTGCAGCTGCTGCAAAGCAGGATGTGAGGCGCTGCAGGGCTGCTTCTGATTGGGCGACAAGGGCAGCATCGTCAGCAAAAAGCAGCTCACGGACTGGACTAGTTTAGAGTCTTAAATTGCAAACCCAAATAAAGAGCCCTCAGACTGCTTAAGTTGAACAAGCTGCCATCAGTACGATAGCGTATATATATGCCATCTTCTTCTTCGAGGTCTGCCATAGCCCTTTGGAGCATCATGCTGAAGAAGATTGTCACTTCTCTGAACCCAGCTGTGTTCCCGACCCGTCAACGTGCAGCCCGTGCCAAAATAATTAGCCTCTTGATTATTCCAAGTAACTGGCGGGGTCAAAGGTTAGCCAGCATCGCGGAGCATGCTTAATTCAATCAATTTAGGCAGTGGTGCTCCTCGGGAAATGTATTCCACTGTGGGTGCCACCGCCACCGTCAAATTTAAGCAATCTGCTAAAAATTCCTGAGCCGTGGTGGATGAGCATTTTAGCTTAATTTCTAATTTAATATTCAGTTGGGGAATTCGGCTTAATTACTTGAGATACTTTCGCGCAGGAGCTCAAGGACTTGGGCGGCAATGGAGGAGGGAAGAGCCCCTCCCCCATTGGGTGGGAGACACTTACAAAAAAACCATATCCTTTTCATGACAAACTGGAATTTCCTTTTGTCTCAGCGTTCCCAGTGGCAAGAGTGTTGTGAAATTCCACATCTTCTGAACAACCCTGATGCATTGTTTTGTGCGTCTGTTGCAAATGTTATCCTTGAGATTAGTAACTTTTAAGTATATTTTCTTTTTTATTGGTGACTTACTCTTGTTGTATATTTATTTCTTTACTATATTTTTATATATAGTATTTATATATATATATTATATATATATATATATATAAAGGAACAGTCGTCATGTGAAGACTACCTCAAACAGAGAAACCTTACAACGCAGAAACACAAAACTTGCCAACAGAAATAGGCCTCAAGCAAGGTACGTTTGTAGCAAAGAAACCCAAAAAAAAACCTAAAAGGCCCCCAAAACAACGAGTAAAAATAAAACTACATTTCCCGGCATCCTCCGGGGCTGTCAAAGACTCCCCAGCCTCTACATTCTGACAACATGATTGGCTGCCAATCAGGGCAGACTTGCATAACTGCTGTACTGGCCAGCCAACATGAACATCCCGACCCATAACAAACTGTCAGAGAAGTGCCAGAGCCTCCTCCAACACTTTCAAATCAGAAGACCATGATGGAGATCAACACCATTCAAGGGAGCTCTTCTTCCTTTCCCAAAAGATCTCCAGTGGCTTGGAATTCCACATTAATAAGAGGACCATCCAGCAACAATGGGGTTTGCCAAGGAGAGTGCTCCAGCCCCCCTATATGCTGGCTCCAAGGGATGGAGGTCATCACCAAGTACCTTCTGATGCCCAGCGCTGGAAGAGCTCCCTCAGATGGCCTGTCCATGAGCAAAGCCTCATCGGACATCGACCAATGGGTGCAAAAGACACAGAGCAGGACATCTTGAAAAAGAGAGGAGCAGAAAGTAAGCTAGACATGAAGATCTTGAGAAAGGTGGCTCAAAAGGACACGGAAAGGATTTTTAACAGTCCCCCAACAGACACTGGACGCACCTGTGAAGATAGAGATCCCCTGACAGGAGAAGCCCTCCCCAAGCTGATCCGTCCTGGCCATGGTATAAGTCAAACCCAAAGGACTGCAGGCAAAGAGCTGAGGCACAAACATAACACACCCAATTCACTAACAACAATTCCAACCCTTACATACTCAGACTTTCTCACATCTCCTAAATAGGGCACAGCAACGCGTGCCGGGTACAGATAGTATGTGTGTATGTGTGTGTATGTATATTAGGCATGAGAAAAAAGTTATGAAAATGAAATGATTCGGAAGAAATTCGTAAGAAATGCTACTTTCGAGCTTTTCCGCACCTGGAACGCCAACCAGGAAGTGGACTTTCTTTATAGAACTTCGGGGCCAGGATTTTCTTAAGTGTCGTTATTAGGTCGTAAGGGGGCACCCTCCTTCTCTCTCACCACCCTCCCGCCTCCCTTGCCAATAAGTATTATGGCAAGGCAAGCCCTAAACTCGCTCCTTCTTTCGGCTGGAAGCCTGGAAAAATGTAAACAGAGAGGTTTACTCAGAAGTAAATCTGCAAAGGAGGGCACTTTGGATGAAGGGCCCTCCTTTGTGGATTTACTTCTGAGTAAACCTCTCTGTTTACATTTTTCCAGGCTTCCTGCCGCTCCGGCCTGCCAGGATCGAAAGCATCAAAGAGTATTGGGGTGAGAAACCAACCTAATGTATCATAGAATGAATGCTACTGTAAGTGCCTAATATTATAAGTAATCCAACTGGTCATACCTACATTCCATGCACATGCAATAATACAGCAGTAATAACAATAACAGGAGGTAAAATTCAAACCGAAGTATTCTGACTGGTCTCTCCTCATGCGGTGCAAACGGGCTCTTCTCTTATGAGCCCGGGAAATTAGCCAGGAAAAGCCAGCGCGTTTGCTGCTTGGGTGCACACACATACATATTCTTGGGGGATTTGCTGCAGAATCTTCTCTATGAGCCCGGGATTCTGCAGCAAATCCCCCAAGAATATCTCAACTGTGCAAAAGCTCCCCTGGCCACCGCCGAGACCTGGGGTTCCAGGCTCAGCGATGAGTCCAGGATCACTCCCAGATGTAAGCCGCTCTGAGTCCCCTCCGGGGAGATGGATGTGGGTTAGAAATGAAATTATTATTATTATTAATAATATTATTATTATTAAATGGTTGGGAACACTAACTTAGGGCCTATCCAAGGTGTTAAACCAATTCAGGGACCCAGGGTTTGTTTTAGCAAAAGTCCCTGAGCCAGAAACGTTTCTTAGATAAAGTCGATTCCGTAAAGTATTTCTCCCCCCATTTGATTAGCACTTTGTTCCCCCCTTTTTTTCCTCCCCTGCAAAAGCAGCTGAGAATAGCTTTTATGTTTTGTGAGAGATGCTGCTTCCGATAACAGTGGTAATTTGCAATTATCTCTTTGTGCGCGCACTGTCAAAGGCTCTAGCCAGCAGATAGTAATCCCAGCAGCTGTATTCGGCACACCTGAATACTCTTCCCCCAATAAAAAAAGTATTGCTGGAACCATTTGTTAGAAAAGATGGCATGGGAGCTGTTCGTGGGCCTGGCCAAGTTCATGTGATAGAAGGTGGGGAAAGAACAAAAAGTGTTTGGCAACCCAGGTCTCGGCGGTGGCCAGGGGAGCTTTTGCACAGTTAAGACTCGTGCGTCAGCTGCGCCCGTACCTTGGGAAGGCTGATCTGGCTACGGTCGTCCACGCTCTGGTCTCATCCCGAATAGATTACTGCAACGCACTCTACGTGGGGCTGCCTTTGAAGACAGTTCGGAAATTGCAATTAGTCCAGCGGGCGGCAGCCAGACTACTAACGGGAGCTACATACAGGGAGCATACCACCCCCCTGATGTGTCAGCTCCACTGGCTGCCTGTCCACTTCCGAGCTCAATTCAAAGTGCTGGTCTTGACCTTTAAAGCTCTATACGGTTCTGGCCCAGCTTACTTGTCCGAACGCATCAGCCACTACGTCCCACCTCGTAATCTAAGATAATCCGGGGAGGCCCTGGTCTCGCTCCCGCCTACTTCTCAAATGCGGCTGGTGGGGATGAGGGAGATGGCCTTCTCGGAGGTGGCTCCCCGCCTGTGGAACGCGCTCCCTATCAATGTACGATCTACCTCATCCCTCCTGGCATTCAGGAAAAAAGTAAAATCCTGGCTGTGGGACCAGGCGTTTGCACACCAGCACAAGGCAGCACTTTCGATGGGATTTTAATGGAAAGTGGATGAATAGGGCCAATGCTTTTATGGACAGAACATTGTTTTAATCTGGAATGAATGCGCATGATGTTTAGGTAATTGTATTTTAATGTATTTTAATTGTTGAAGGGTTATATTGTTTCTGTGAGGGCATCGAATTGCGCCTTACTGTAAGCCACTCTGAGTCCCCCCTCCCTCGGGGGTTGAGAAGAGCGGGGTGAAATCCTGAAATAAATAAATAAATAAATAAATAAAAACATGGGCTCCATCTTCAACAAAGATTTTCGATGCAATGAAGGAGAAGCCATGAAGAAGCACCACTAAGAACAGAGGAGGGATGGGAAATATATTGGAAATGATATTAGATGGTCTAAAATGTCATTTTAGAATGCCAAAAATCCTGTCAAGAATATTTTTGGAATTGTGGTGAACTGGTAATTTTGTTACAGGTTAAATGTGATTTTAAATGTGTGTTGAAATGTTGGGGTAATGTGAGCCGGAAAGGGCTGATATTAAGAGCCAGTCTCGGTAGGGAGAGCAGAGTTGCCATAGCAATGTGGCTGTGAGACAGAAATGGGAGGAGTCAACAGCTTCTGCCAGAGCCAGGAATAGAATTCTGGGGAAGTTTGAATTTTGACAGTTGAACTGTCAGACCAGCTCTAAGTCAGTTGGTGCTGAGAAGCTCAAAAAGAGCAGTTGTGTTTAGACCAGCTCAAAGAGCTGAGAGGTGGATAGTTAATCCAGTCCAACTCAAGGAGTTGAACTGTCAGACCAGCTCTAAGACGGTTGGTGCTGAGAGGCTCAGAGAGAGCACTTAGAGTTTTCCTGTCAGCGAAGCGAGAGTGTAGCTTCGGCCGGGGAATCTGTTTTTAGAGCTGTGAGGATACAGTTCTAGTGAGCTGAGCTTGCAAGCCAGCTGGTTTTATGTAAAGCCTGAGGGCTAAATATAGACAAAGTGTCTGTAAAAGGCCAGAGTGCCTATATATTGAGAGAGAAGCTGATCTAGCTGAGTAATAGCAATAGTTAAACATTGCAACTTTATATTTGCCACAACTAGAACATTTGTAACCTTTTCAAGTCGTGCCTCTTCGGAAGTGTTATATAAAGTATCAAGCCAAGCTTTTGTGCCAAAATAAACTGTTTGATGTTACTTAAAGAAAACTCCGTGACGTCATTCAAATTACAAGTCTCCTCACCACTCTTTACAAGTCAATGGTCAAGCCTAAATTAATGGTGGCAGCGAAAATCTTTACATTTAAACAGTGCAAACCCTTGTTACACCGCAAAGATCGACGCTAGCTTTAGGCAGCGTTTCGATTCTTTACAGGAATGATGTGAATTTTTCGCATTTTAGGATATTTCCTGTGCAAAATTCACATAGGGTTGTTGTTTTTTTTTGCAGAAGAAACGTCATTGTCTGTGCGGAAAATGATATTCCATTAAGGCATACTAAAACTCCACTTTTTCATTTTCCTCCCCCCCCCCCTTCCCATCCAATATCTTCTTTCCAGCCTGAAATGAGAAATGGTGAGATACAGAGAACAGAGGAAAGGAGGAATGGAGGAAGCATCACCTGCTCACCTTTTTTCTCTAACCTCACACCACAGGTCACGTCATATCACTCTGTTCTGTCTGTCTGGGTGGATGGAGAGCCAGTTAGAGTTGCAAGGGCGAGGGGGCTGATTTGATCAAGAGCAGGCCCAGGTAGGGGTCAGCAAATGGTCAAATCACCCAGAGGATGATTGAAAGCGGGGCCTGCGGAAGTGGTTGCACGGTTTCGTGCCTCTTGTTCCACATTCACCTGACATTCTGTCAGCAGTAATGACTACTCTTCGCAATTCACCTCTCTGGGACCTTTTCACACTCCACAGAGACAGCTTTAGCTGCTGTGGCTTCACTGTATTTCCCAAGTTCTTAGCCGTGGGGCGACTCTGGTGACTCACCAAACTGCAAACCTCAGGTTTTCATGGCAGCTAAAGGATTTCTAATCAGCCCAGCATAGAGATTGACTCACTAGAAGTCTCAGCCCGTCCTCCGCTTTACCGATTTGACCATTCATTGCAACTCTGTCTGGCTGCTGCAATGAAGGGACGCACCTCTCCCATCTCTTGATTGATTGAGCAGAATTCTGGAAAATGTAGTTCACGAGAGGGCCTTCTATATTCTCTGGCATAGGGCTCCTCGCCTTCCCAAACTATATTTTCTGTGTTTTCTGTCTATTTCAGGGGTGGGCAATTATTTTTTCCAAGGGGCCACACGAGAGCCAGAAAATATTATGGAGGGCCGCACCTAAAGGCTGGACTACATTCTGATCTACATAATTTATTTATTTACTATATTTACTATATATTACACATCATTAATATTAACATATTAATATATCAAGAAATATTCATATATTATTAGTATTATTATCATAATTATTATATTATAGTATAATATAATATATTGAAATTATAATATAATATATATTATATTATTATAATAAAATTATTATAAAATAATAATAAAAGCCACTAAAATAAAATGAAATAACAGTGGGGGAGCTCCCACTGTTAGCCCCAGCTTCTTCCAACCCAGCAGTTCGAATACATAGTAAACCACACACAGAGACCCCAACCCGCCTTTACCTCTTCCTTTTCTTTCCTCCTCTTTCTTGCCCGCGGATTCCTTGCCAAGGAGAGGGAGCCGGGGGGCGGCTGCGGGGGCGGCGTGGTCCTTTGTGTCCGCGGGGAGGGGGGGTGGAGGAAGGAGCGAAGTGCCTTCTTCTGTCCCTTGTTGCGGCTCCAGGGGAGCTTCTGCGGGAGACCCACCTCCCTGAGGGTCTCTGCGCGATGCCACCTGTGACCTCATCACACAGAGACCCTTGGGGAGGCGGGGCCTCTCGCAGAAGCTCCCCTGGAACCACAACGAGGGACAGAAGGAGGCGCTTCGCTCCCTCCCTTCCTTTTTGCCGGACACAAAGCATCATGTTGCTTTGTGGCTACCCTCGCCTCCCTCTCTTCGGCAAGGAAGCCGCGCTGCCCTCGCCTCCCTCTCTCTGGCAAGGAAGCCGAGGGCCAGATGGCACCACCCAGGGGGCCGGATGCGGCCCGCGGGCCGCAGGTTTTACACCCCTGGTCTATTTCCTAGCAAACCCTGCTTTCTCTATCTTGCTTCCTTCTCATGGCAAGAGGCCATCCATTTAAAGAGGAAAGGCAGCCTTTTTGGGTCGGCTTGGCTTCCTTCTGTGAACACGAAACTGACTTTGGGAGGCTTCCGAGGTTAACAAAATGCAAAAAAAGTATTGGGTGAGTTTCAATTCTTAAGTTTATGGCGCAGGCCATGCCCACATGTGGGATATCGTATCGTAAGTACGAATTTAGCAAAATTGGATCTTACTTATGAGGACTAACAATAATTTTGCACAGCCCTATTAGATACAAATGCTTCCATCAATATCAGTCACTGCAATGAATAGATAAAGTAGCAGTTCAAAAGACTTGTCAAGAAGCAGTCCCAAAGCTGCGTAAGCATTGTATGGGTGTGGAATTACTTCTGGCATGCTCCAATGCAACAACTAGAGTACGTGGAACTTGACGAGGAAAGCTGAACGTTGGCGAGAGATACCTAGAGCCAACGGGAAGCAGCTTAAATAGGTTTTTCTTGGTTTCTTCCTTGAAGACGCATACTGTGTCGTAACTCTGTCCCATGGATAGTCTGTGGGCCTGGCCCTCCCTTGCCCTCCACGGAAGGAAGGAATGTCTGCTCATTAGTCGCAGCACCTGGGAGCTGGGGAGTTAACCAGACTTTGCCATACCAGCTCTTCTTATCGCCCTGGGAAGAAGAGAGGCTGCGCTTGCCCTTGACCATTGGTTGACACAGAGGTTCATGCAGAGGTTTGCTCTCAGGCCTAGCTGATGTCCTGGAATTAACATGGCTTTGGTCTGGTTGGACTATGGGACCAGGCCGGGGCCTGACATGTGGTCATCTATCAAATCTATAAAAGGTTTCCATTCTTCTTGCAGTTTTCATGTATTACCTTGCTGTGTCGGCGTTCTTTGCTGCTTCCATAGTTTTGCATATTCAGGTCTTTCCCGGTGTTTCTCTCCTCTTACTCCTTCCCCATCGACAGAGTTTGTAATTCAACACAGGTATCCTATTCTTTCTCAGTGAGCATGATATCAGGGGCGACCCACCCCCAGGCCTCTGTCTAAAGATTGTTCAGAACCAAGGGATTCATAGTTTCACCCAGGACACTTCCCTGCAGCATGCAGACTTGCTAAGGACTTTTATTTCCCTTTTTCAAGATCTTATGGACTGATCTCATGAATGTAATAAACTTTATATCTCTTTGGGGGTGAAGGGAGGGGTGATAAAAGGTGATATACTTTCCTTACATGTCAAAATGGACCTCCCTGTATGACCCCTGGTTTTTCCTTATGTGTTTTCCATGTCTAAAATATTTGAAGATTGAGGCCACATCTTAGCCACATTTTTAGCCAACTCTCTGGATGGGGCTGATGGCTGCATTCCTGACCCATGACTCATTCCTCACCCATTCATTGTTCTCTTGCATGAAAAATAGTGGGCCAAGTTTCTTGTTTTGAAAAGAGTCTTTCCTCTTTCACGCTTTGCCTTTTGTCCCTTTTGGCTCGGAGATGGGTTTAGTCCCCTTTAGGGCATATGATCAGTTTGCATACATGAACCATATTTTCACAATGACCCTCCTTTTCTAGCCTCAGAAACTAGAAAAATGGTCAAAATAATTCTCATTTGCTCTAGCCATCTAGTCAATATTACACCTTTTGGTATCTCCCTACCACAGGAAGGAAGAGAATAAGGGCAAATACCTTATCTTACACCCCAGGCTACTGAAACTCACACAAAAGGATTTTTGGTCTTACTTGTCCAAAAAAGGAAATCACGGATTAAGTAAGGCCTTTTGTCTGCAACTCAGAAAACCAGTTTGACCAGTTTGGGAGGCCTGGCCTAGTCAAAGAAAAGCCCAGGACCACCCCTTCTCTCATTATTCCTCCTTCTTCACCCTCATTGGCTGGGGCCATGCACAGGGACCTCCTGTGCCCCTCCTGCAAGTGATGACATCTGCCAATCAGCAGCGGGGGTGGGAAGAGGGAAATTCAAATCTGTAACCCTATATAAGGAATGTTTACTAATGTGACTGCATTGCAGCATGGGAGAATGATTGCGGCTGTGGTCCCTTCCAGCTGGAACTGAATAAAACCTCAATGGCACCCTCTTCAGGCTTTGGTGAGATCTGTTCAAATTAAGACATTTTAGGGAAAATATGGGATTGGTTGCTTCCTTCCTCACCAGGTTTCAACATGGGCCCACTTTGGTGGGTCTAAACTGCCCTGTCTTCATGGCAAGGCCCCCAAAATTCTGTTCGTTATCAAGCATATGCTGGCATCTATAGAAGGAGATGTTTGGCAATTAATAGCCATAATTCTAGTGTGTATCGGGGTGCAGGGAATTGATCATTTGGTTTCGGGCTCATGTGCTGCCACTTGGAGCAAAATAAAGACAGAAAGATAATGCAAAAAGCATTTGGTGAAAACCACAGATATTTCATACCCCAAATCTTTCCTTCTTGGGAGTTACCAATGTCCAGCTGCTAAACTGTGAAGTCAAGTTTGAAAATTGTGTTATCATAGTATTGTGCCATCTGTTCAAGATAGTCATCTTTCTCTCCTTCTCCATCTCCCTCCCTCCATTTCGCTCCCCCCCCCCCCACTCCCTCCCTTTCTTTCTCTTTCTCTGTTGATTTAATTCCACAAGGAATTGGAGACTGAATTCTTGAGCATTGATTGAATCACATCATACAGATCAATCTTGATGTGAGGCGACACTCTTCCACTCCCTGCTGCTATTTGACCAAGGCACTTTTCTGCTGCTATTCAACGGTCTCGTCTTAGTTGGGAATGCGTGCAATTTAAAACAGCAAGTTAGAAAACTAAAAATCAAAGCAGGGGGAAAATACGATACCAGCCGTTGAGTCCACGGGGTGGCTGTATATTTCATATTACATGCAATATTACTAATAATATTACAGTACAATATGGGAATGTATGTTATTAATATCGTGCTATGGCAATAATATAATATATTGTATTCACATATATTATATTCACGAAGGGCTTGCACTAAGACTCTAAACTCTCTAGTCCGTGAGTTGCTTTTTGCTGACGATGCTGCCCTTGTTGCCCAATCAGAAGCAGCCCTGCAGCGCCTAAAATCTTGCTTTGCAGCAGCTGCAGAGCTATTTGGGCTGGAAGTCAGCCTGAAAAAAACGGAAGTCCTCTACCAGCCCGCACCACAGGAAGAACACCATCATCCCCACGTCAGCATAGGCACATCTGTACTTAAGTCCGTTCAGCAGTTCACCTACCTGGGAAGCATCATCTCTTCAGATGCCAAGATTGACAAAGAGATAGATCACAGACTAGCAAAGGCATGTAGTGGATTTGGAAGGCTTCACAAAAGAGTCTGGAGCAACAAGCACCTGAGGCAAAGCACCAAAATCAGTGTGTACAGAGCTATTGTATTGTCTATTCTCCTCTATGGGTCTGAAACATGGGTCACCTATCGCCAACACCTATGACTCTTCGAACGCTTTCATCAGCGCTGTCTTCGCACAATCCTGAATATACACTGGACCAACTATGTGACGAATGTTGCTGTCCTTGAGCAAGCAGGGGTCACCAGCGTTGAGGCCATGCTACTGAGAACATGGCTGCACTGGGCAGGGCACGTCTCTAGGATGGAGGACCACCGCATCTGACCACCGTAGATACTCCTCTACGGTGAAGTCACCACAGGTCAGCGCAAGAGAGGCACCCAAAAAAAAGTGATATAAGGACTCCCTGAAACAACATCTCAGGCTCGGCCAGATTGATCACCAACAATGGTCCACCCTGGCCTCACATTGGGAGGCATGAAGACGCACCATCCACAATGCTGCGGCCTCTTTCGAGAAGGCACACCGAATGGGTCTTGAAGAGAAACGACAACGCAGAAAGAACCGCAACTTGGAAACAACATCACCCAAGGAGACTTTCTGCTGTGCTTTCTGCAACCGGACTTGCCTATCTCAGATTGGCCTTCTTAGTCATCAACACGCTTGTAAAAAAGTGTGGGATGAGTCCTTCCTAAGAATCTTTGTTCGCGAAGTAATGCCGAGAGAGAGATGGCAATAATATAATATATTGTATTTACATATAACTTGTAAGCCACTCTGAGTCCCCTTTGGGGTGAGAAGGGCGGCATATAAATGTTGTAAATAAAACATAACATAAGTGAACCAGCCGGTAAAAGTAAAATCTGGTGGCTTTCCTTTGCATGACTTTACTTCCCAGGCCTTGAAAATGCAGTCCTGTGATCTAGTTTCAAAGCAATGTTTCCTTTTTGGTTGGTACAAAGCGAGGGGAGGGGTGCCACAAATATGAAGGGGGTGGCATTTCTTGGAGCGGTGGCCCTGCGTTTATGCATGCCTCTCGTGTCATTTTTCTTCATTTCTGAGCCTTGCGAGGGGAAAGCAAACACTGCGACAAGATGCACCAGGCGCTTTCAACTGGGGAAAGAGAACCAGATTCCCAGATTAATGCCAAGTGACTTGCAGTTTTAATTTGGTTATTCTCCATTGGTATTGTCGGTGCGTGGAAGCCTAACGCGTCACCGGGTTTGGTGCTCATTAATCCTGACCGTGTTTCCTCTTGCATTACGTTTGTTGCTCTCTGGGGCTGTTTAACTCAGGCTGCATTGGCATATACAGACAAAACTCCCTTCTTCTTTTAAGCTTGCAAGTCAATTCTGAATTTTTATACCATAGACCAGTGTTTCCCAACCTTTTTTGAGCCGCGGCACATTTTTTACATGTACAAAATCCTGGGGATGTTGTTGGTCTAGCTGCAGCAATGATCTTGTCGATCGCCTCTACGTCCAGCAGCTGGAACTGGTCGAAGGTAGGCCTGCCGAGTGGCCACCGAGTCTTGAGTTCGCTCACTGTATCAACTATGACAGGAAACCAGTGTGAAAATCTCATCTTAACTCCCAATTCAGGATCTCAACCATTGGTACTGGAAATATTTATTTATTTATTTATTTACAGTATTTCTATTCTGCCCTTCTCACCCCACAAGGGACTCAGGGCAGATTACAATGTACATATACATGGCAAACATTCAATGCCATAGACACACAACATTTATAGGCAGACACACAAAGGCTATTTAACATTCCAGCTTCATGAGGGTATGCTCAAATTTCGGCCACCGGGGGAGCTGTTGCTTCATCGTTCACTTGTGACACCATGCAGTACTTCCTCATTCTTTTGCATGCTGCTGGAGATTTTTATGGCATCATAAATTAGTTAAATTAGCCTCCCCGCATAAGGCAGTACCTAACTATCCTAATTGACCGATGCAACTGTCTTTCAGGCTGCATAGGCCGAAACAGGCTAGACAAATGGTCGGGAGTTTACTCCGACCCGGGCTGGCTTCGAATTCATGACCTTTTGGTCAGTAGTGATTTTAATGCATCTGACTTCCAATCAGCTGCGCCACAGCCTAGATGGAAAAAACCAAATTCCATGCCGATGGCTCTTCCCTTTCTGTTTCGTTCTATTCCAGCCTGTTTACAAGGAACCTTCTCAAACCTCCTTTCTAATCAAAGCCCCTTGCACCTGTGGGTACTCACTTTTGGAATACAAAGATGGGGCAAAATGTAATTCTATGGCAGTGTTTCCCAACCAGTGTGCCGTGGCACACTAGTGTGCCGTGAGCGATCATCAGGCGTGCCGTGGGAAATTGGAACCTCCAATCCCCTTCCTTCCCCCTCCTGCCGAACACTTTTCCTTCTCCACTCGGGCTCCCTTCTTCCCAGCCTCGCTCTGCTCGCTTTGCCTTGCTTTGCTCACGCTGCAGCTTCTCTGGGAGGGGGGAGGGAGGAAGACGTGATCCGTGCGGGCGCTACTGCGCAGACTCTCGCCACGTCTTCCTCCCTCCCCTCCACAGTGCTTTCTGGATATAGGTGAACTACAACTCCAAAACTCAAGGTCAATGCCCACCAAACTCTTATAGTATTTTCTCTTGGTTATGGGAGTTCTGTGTGGGAAGTTTGATTCCACTCCATCATTGGTGGAGTTCAGCATGCTCTTTGATTGCGGGTGAACTATAACTCCCAGCTGTTGAGCAAGACCTTCGTGTGTGTCTTTCTGCCATTCCTGCCAGGATATCTATGTTGTGTTCATCGGAACAGGCCCAGGTTTCACACTGAGTGTATAAATACATTTAAAAACATATTAACTATATGTATGACTGTGTTCGAGTGTCATTTTGTGTCATTTTGGTTGGTGGTGTGCCCCAGGATTTGGTAAACGTAAAAAATGTGCCGCTGCCCAAAAAAGGTTGGGAAGCACTGCTCTAGGATATCCATTGTGTATATGCAAGAATTCCAAAATGCAGCACACTTCTGCTCTCAAGCATTTCAGATAAGGAATACTCAATCCTTATCTGACAAAAAACACAACAACACCCAACTTTGAGCCCAAATCAGACCTATAATCCCATGTTAACCTGCATTGGAGACGGCAGGCTCATCCTAGAAGTTTCTGCTTCTGGCCGGTCACTAGCCGTGAGACGAACGAATCTTTGTGGAAGGTTAAACTTCCCAGGAAGAGTATCTCAGCTGGCGTGTGAACAAGGATAAACCCACTGACCCAGTTCAAACCAGCGAGGGATTTGGCCCAAGGTGATCTATTTCTAAATGACGAACCTGAGACGAAGCCTGACAGCAACTGCCTAAATACACTTTTTTAGTGTTGTGACACCAACCATTTCAATGCTAAGAGAAGGTGGCTGAGGGTCTGCATCAGGTTGCGTCACTTGCAGAGTTAAGCATTTATACGAGTATGCAATTCTTGTGTTGAATGATAATTTTTATTTATTCATTTATTTACTAGCTGACCCGGCCACGCGTTGCTGTGGGATTTTTTTAAATTGGGGACTGTGTGTGTAGTTATGTATATGTGTATATGTATGTGCGTGTATATGTGTTGATGTGTGTAAGTACAGGTGTGTTTATGTATGTGTGTATGTGTATATTTGTATATTTCTGTGCATGTATATATGTGTGTGTGTATGTGTTTCTGTGTTCCTTTCTTCTCCCCTCCTTCCTTCCTTCCTTCACTCCATCCTTCTATCCTTTCCTTCCTTTTCCCTCCCCTCCTTCCTGCTATCCTTCCTTTTTCCTTCCTTTCTTCTCCCCTCTTTCCTTCCTTCCTTTTCCCTCCCCTCCTTCCTGCTATCCTTCCTTTTTCCTTCCTTTCTTCTCCCCTCTTTCCTTCCTTCCTTCACTCCATCCTTCTATCCTTTCCTTCCTTTTCCCTCCCGTCCTTCCTGCTATCCTTCCTTTTTCCTTCTTTTCTTCTCTCCTCCTTCCTTCCATCCATTCTTCCTTCTATCCTTCCCTTCCTTTCTTCTCCCCTCCTTCCTTCCTTCCCTCCCTTCCTTCTTTCCTTTCCCTCCTTCCTGCCATTCCTCCCCTTTCTGTATCAGTCCTTGCTCCCCTTGTCTCACTCCCTCCATTCCTTTCCCTTCCACCACCAACATTCCGACTCTCTGAACTGCCAGGGGGTGGGGGTGGGCTCCCAGCCTACATCCTAACTGAAGGAGTATTTGCATAATCCCTCTAATTGGTCAGCTCCACTAACATTCCGACGCTGTAAATTGCCAGATGGAGGTGGTGTGAGGGATCATGGGAGTTGTAGTCCATAATGTTTTTTTGGATTTGTGGCCGTTGGCTTTTGGGGGTTGTTTTGGTAAGCATACCTCGTAGGGTTTTCTGGGTGTGTGGGCTGTTTTTGTGTTTCTGCCTAGTGTGGTTTCTTTGTTTTAGAGCCAGGAAACATGACAGCTCTCTTTTTATATATATAGATTTATTTATCCAAATGTATTTGTCGCCACTCCCAGCTGGCTCGGGGCGACTTACATATAATAAAACAACAAGTACAGCATCATTTAAAACTGTGTCGTAGAATTAAAACAGTTGTGTAAGTAGTCCAAGCAACTGAATACAGTATCAGAAGTTCATATGCACCCCATGCCAGGGCCGTAGCCAGGATTTTGATTCGGGGGGCTGAGACTGGGTGGAAGAGGGTCTACCCTAGCAAACCTTTTGTATTGTTATCCCAATAACCCCATTAATGTGGGATATAATGAGCATGGTGATCAGATCATGATATGAATAAACATAAACATAACAGTTGAAATAATGTACCAGTAAGGCCTTTTGCGGACCACCCTGAGAATTTGGGGGGGGGGGCTGAAGCCCCCTTAGCCCCCCCTGGCTACATGCCTGCCCCATGCACAATGTACATTTCCATCCATGTGTACTGTGCATAAGCTCCCATGGACAAAGTGCAGTCCACATCCACAAAGCATGTATGTGCCCTTCCACCAAGTACAATGGCAATACATGCAAATATCCACAACTTTATGTACAAATAGGATCCCACTTGGATCCTGTCTGGCATGGGGGGTCCTACCGTTGGCTATTATGCCACCGCCAGCATAGCTCACAACTTCATTAAGGTACGCAAGCCTCTCCCCCACAACAAGGGGGCGCCAATGGAGAGGGCATGGTTCCACTTTCACAATATTTGCAGTGGAAGGACAACTTGGCGTGAACTTGATAACTGGTGATGATGGTAATCTCCTCCTTAAGGAAGAACATTAGAGAGGACGATGGCCTATTATGGTTCAACTTTGAAAAGACCCTGCTCTGAAAAAGCAAATTGAATGCATTTGTTTTCCTAATAGTTGTGTTCCGAATCACCTTTACGTGCTGTGTGTTGAATCTTTTGCCATTAATGGAA
The DNA here is from genome assembly GCA_030556195.1 of Anolis apletophallus. Taxonomy (NCBI): domain Eukaryota; kingdom Metazoa; phylum Chordata; class Lepidosauria; order Squamata; family Anolidae; genus Anolis; species Anolis apletophallus. The sequence continues at coordinate 832,707 of JARBWK010000014.1, forward strand.
GTTAAGAAAAGATTTATTTGTGTTGTTATTGTTGTTGTTATTATTGTGATTCCTTATTGAAGGCTATTCAAAGCCCACGTCAATCACATTCTTCTTTATCTGCAATATTTTTTGTAAAAGAGCGGGGGCAGGGGAACGGGAATGCAGCGCTGCAGACGCCGTCCTCGTGCTTTGTGAATGCATTATTTATTGCTTTCCGAAATTCAGTTTCACTCGGGGATTACATTTCCCCCTTTTTTGTGTGGATGCAGTGAATAATTAATAGCACCTTAAACAAATTTGTTGTGATGACGGCAGTCGTTTGTTTGAGGGTTGTAACGTTTTATTGCCTGATTTATTAATTTTGAGTTCCAAGCCACGGTGAAGGAAGGCAGCGCGGGAGTCATCGTGAATTTAACCGTCGAAGACCGGGACGACCCAGCGACAGGCGCATGGAGAGCGGTGTACACCATCATCAACGGAAATCCTGGCCAGAGCTTTGAAATCCACACCAATCCCAAGAACAACGAGGGGATGCTGTCTGTGGTCAAGGTGAGGAGAACAAATATTGACAACACACATCTCGGCCATCCGTAGCTTGACCTAATAGCTTGAATTCTCTTAGCTAATCCCAGCTACAGTCAGGCCCGGATTAAAGCCTTTTGGTGCCCTAGGCCAAAGGCTCTGCCTCCGCGGCTCCGCCGCCGTGAGGAGGAAGAGGAAGGAAAGCCCCACCCCCGGAGCCAATGCTGCGCATGCACTCCAGTGGCCCCGAGGGTGGGGCTTCCCTCCGCGGCTCTGCCCCTTCCTCCTCGCGCCGGCCTGAGAAAAAAACAGCGATCTTCGGCCACTTCTCAGGCCGGCATGGTGGCTTTAGGAGGAAGGGAGGCGCTGCGGGGAGGCTCCCAGCGGCTCCTCCCTCCCTCCTAAAGCCACCACGCCAGCTTGAGAAGCGATCAAAGATCACCATTTTTTTCTCAGGCCGGTGTAGTAGCTTTAGGAGGGAAGGAGGAGCCGCGGGGAGGCTCCCCGCGGCTCCTCCCTCCTTTCTAAAGCTACCATGCTTGAGAAAAAAGCGCGATCTTCAGCCACTTCTGCGCCTGCGCGCAGGGCGCCATAGACTCCCAGAGGCAGCGGAAGGGCCTCTGAGAGTCTATGGCACCCCATGCGCAGACGCAGAAGCGGCCAAAGATCGACTCTTTTTTTGAATTTTTTTGGGGAGGGTCTGGATCTGCCCCCCCCCCATGGCTGCGCCCCTAGTCCCTGGCCTAGTGTGGCCTTATGGATAATCCGGGCCCAGCTACAGTAAACCTTTGAATCAGATGCTGGGACAACACAGGGGTAAGTCCCAGTGCTTCTGGTTTTGGAGTTATTCTGGCCTTCCCAATCAGTATAAAATTGATGCATTCTGGGATTTAATCCAAACTTTAATTGGGCCCAGCAAGGTTTGGGTAGCACACTTTGGGCAGCACCTTTAAAGGTTAGCGCTAATGCTGGAGTAAATTTCCTGCAAATTTTGAATTAGTGTCATTTGGTTCATTTATACCAGACATGGGCCAACTTGGGCCTTCCAGGTGTTTTGGACTTCAACTCCCACAATTCCTAACAGCCTACTGACATTTAAGAGCCTGGGAATCACCCTTGACTCTCAACTGTTGATGGAGAAGCATCTCTCCATTGCCAGCAGAGCAGCTTTCCACCATCTCTGGCAGGCGAGGAAGCTGGCTCCTGACCTGTCCCGTCACGACCTAGCCACAGTGGTCCAAGCCACGGTCATCTCAAGATTGGACTACTGTAACACTCTCTACATTGGCCTTCCTTTGTCGGTGATCTGGAAGCTTAAGCTTGTGCAGAACGCTGCAGCTCGGCTGTTGGCAGGCTTACCATCTTGCTGCCACATCACGCCTGTTCTGCATGAACTTCACTGGCTTCCAATCAAGCATCGGATCACCTTCAAAGTGCTGGTGTTAACCTTCAAGGCCTTGAATGGTCTGGGGCCAGTGTACCTAAGGGACCGCCTCTCCCTTTATTGTCCCGCAAGACCACTGCGGTCAGAGTCCCTGAACCTTCTTGCGGTGCCAAGCTGGAAAACCCTTCACCTGACCTCAACGCGGAGGAGAGCCTTTAGCGCCATCGCTCCAGTACTTTGGAACGCTCTCCCTCCCTCTGACTTACTAGCCTTCCCGAAGGCTTGTAAGACCTTTCTGGCATTCGGTCAGTAAATAACCACAGGCCTTTACTATGTAGCCATAGGCCGTGGGAGTAATTTCTGGTGCCCGTGCACTATTGTATAGTTTTAATTGTATAGTTTTAATCTTACGTTTTAATCTGTATTTTATGGTCTTTTTAACACTTGTAAGTTGCCCCGGGCCTGACGAGAGTGCCGACGAATAAATCAAAATAAATAAATAAATACATACATACATACATTTAGGAATTGTGGGAGTTGAAGTCCAAAACACCCAAGTTGGCCCATGCCTGCTCTACACTGTGGAATGAACCCCGTTTGACAGGACTTTACCTGCCATGGCTCAATGCTATGGCATCACGGGAGCTGGAGTCTTGCATGGTCTTCAGCCTCTGCGCCAAGGAGTGCTGGTGCCTCACAAGCCACAGCTTCCATGGGCCCGTAACACAGCTTCCATGGGCCCCTGTTTTTGGCGAGTCCTCTTCCCCCTACAGTATGTGATCCTTTATGTTTTGACACTGCTCCAGTTATCTCCCCCGAGTTTTTAAACATTTTATATGAACATGTGGCTGCCCTGTCGGTTCTGTTTGAGATTCACCTATGTTCTTGTGTTTTCAAAGATGTGTTTATTTTATTGTGTTTATTGCTTTTATTGTGTTTATTTTTTTCTGATGTTTTTGATCTTTTTGCGATGTGTTGTTTGGGCACGGCCCCATGTCAGCCGCTCCGGGTCCCCTTTGAGGAGATGGATGCGGATTATAAATAAAGTATTATTATTATTAAATCCAAAGCGCTGGTTTTGGCCTTTAAAGCTCTAAATGGTTCTGGTCCAACTTACCTGTCTAAACGCATCTCTCCCTATGAACCATCAAGATGCTTAAGATCATCGGGAGAGGCCCTGCTCTCAGTCCCGCCTTCTTCGTAGGCGCGACTGGCGAGGACGAGAGACAGGGCCTTCTCAGTGGTGGCTCCTCGGCTTTGGAATTCCCTTCCTAGTGACATCAGATCGGCCCCCTCCCTCCTGACATTTCACAAGAAAGTCAAGACTTGGCTTTTTGAGCAGGCATTCGCAGACGAACTTTAATCGAGATCAAGGATTACTAAGACGACGAAACGAAAACCGATTTTAAGATAGTGGAGCTGAGATTTGCATTTTGTAGTTTTAGCTGGTAATTTTATATGTTTTTATGTGACTGTTTTTATCTTGTGATGTATTGTATGTGGGCACTTGTTGCCGCTTGTTCACCGCCTCGAGTCGCCTTCGGGCTGAGAGAGAGAGGCGGTATAGAAGCATGGCAAATAATAAATAAATAATAAATTGATTGATTGGCGTGTGCCTGTTTACAGACATCATCAAAATAAGGTGTCCAAAGCCCTATAAAAATTAAAATATGGGTGTTTTGTCCCATTCAAACCAGCGAAAAGCCAGACTGTTAAGGTTTGACCCCACAAAACTTAGCAGTCTGATAGAAGCACTCAAACTGTCCAGGATTGAACCTGGAAGTGACATTCCCCAAACCGTGCGAGATAATACTTGAGAGCAGGGTTGTTGCCTCATAAACCTCAGAAAGCTGTAAATGTGAGTAAATGTCTTCCAGCCTCTGGACTATGAAATTTCTGCTTTCCACACGCTGCTGATCAAAGTAGAAAATGAAGATCCATTGGTTCCAGACATCGCGTACGACACCAGCTCGACGGCAACAGTTCAGATCACCGTTCTGGATGTTAATGAAGGCCCTGTTTTCCACCCAGACCCCATGACCGTCACAAAGCAAGAAAACATCCCCATTGGAAGCGTCGTCTTAACAGTCAATGCTACGGATCCTGACACTTTGCAGCATCAGACCATAAGGTGAGTAGAAGATTCCCAAATCCTACTTTTACTACCTCTGTTGCAAATATATTCTTGTGGCTTTAATAAGCTAATAACTGGGATGTGGCGCAGCTGGCTGGGTGTCAGCTACATAAGATCTCTACTGACCAGAAGGTCATGAGTTCGAGGCCTGCCCGGGTTGAGGTGGGCTCTCAACCTATTGTGTAGCCTGTTGTCAACCTTTGCAACCGGAAAGACAGTGGCATCTGTCAAGTAGGAAATTAAGGTACCACTTAGTGGGGAGGCTTAATTTAACTAATTTATGAGGCCATAAAAAGATCTCCAGAAAACACGCCGAGGAATGAAGGAGTGCGACAGCTCCCCCTGGTGGACAGGTGTTAAATTGCCTCTGTCTGTCTTGTGTGTTCGTGTGTCTAAATGTAATGTGTACATTGTAATCCGCCCTGAGTCCCCTGCGGGGTGAGAAGGGCGGAATACAAATGAAGTAAATAAATAAATAAATTGAGGCAAGTGTGAATGTTGTCATTGCCACAGCTCCCCCTGGTGGCCAGATGTTAAATTGCCTTTGTCTGTCTTGTGTGTTTGTGTGTCTAAATGTAATGTGTACATTTTAATCCGCCCTGAGTCCCCTGCGGGGTGAAGAGGCGGAATACACATGAAGTAAATAAATAAATAAATTGAGGCAAGTGTGAATGTTGTCATTGCCACAGCTCCCCCCCCTGGTGGCCAGATGTTAAATTGCCTTTGTCTGTCTTGTGTGTTCGTGTGTCTAAATGTAATGTGTACATTTTAATCCGCCCTGAGTCCCCTGCGGGGTGAGAAGGGCGGAATACACATGAAGTAAATAAATAAATAAATTGAGGCAAGTGTGAATGTTGTCATTGCCACAGCTCCCCCTGGTGGCCAGATGTTAAATTGCCTCTGTCTGTCTTGTGTGTTTGTGTGTCTAAATGTAATGTGTACATTTTAATCCACTCTAAATCCCCCTGCGGGGTGAGAAAGGCGGAATACAAATGAAGTAAATAAATAAATAAATTGAGGCAAGTGTGAATGTTGTCATTGCCACAGCTCCCCCTGGTGGCCAGATGTTAAATTGCCTCTGTCTGTCTTGTGTGTTTGTGTGTCTAAATGTAATGTGTACATTATAATCCACTCTAAATCCCCTGGGGTGAGAAGGGTGGAATACAAATGAAGTAAATAAATAAATAAATTGAGGCAAGTGTGAATGTTGTCATTGCCACAGCTCCCCCTGGTGGCCAGATGTTAAATTGCCTCTGTCTGTCTTGTGTGTTTGTGTGTCTAAATGTAATGTGTACATTTTAATCCACTCTAAATCCCCTGCGGGGTGAGAAAGGCGGAATACAAATGAAGTAAATAAATAAATAAATTGAGGCAAGTGTGAATGTTGTCATTGCCACAGCTCCCCCTGGTGGCCAGATGTTAAATTGCCTCTGTCTGTCTTGTGTGTTTGTGTGTCTAAATGTAATGTGTACATTGTAATCCGCCCTGAGTCCCCTGTGGGGTGAGAAGGGTGGAATAGAAATGAAGTAAATAAGTAAATAAATAAATATGAAATCTATCTCAGGTATTTTTGGAATCCCGTGTCAAAAGGACTCACAGAGCTAAATCCAATGGCTACCTGACATTATAGACCCTGGTCCAGAAATTTCAACTTGCCATTCAGCAACTGAAACAACAGATCAACTCTCGCCGGGACTAGAAATTGGGTGTCACTTACTATTTATCATGTTGGGTGGATGGAGGGAAAGATTGATTGATGGACAGCTGAAATGCATGTCTGGAACTGATACTGTAATTGGAGCATCGCCAAACACCTGAAACCTGAGGCGGAAAACTGACACATGGCTTAAGACTGAGAATTCTAATTGGGAGGTCCAAATGGGGAGGATTGGGTTTCCTCCTTCTCCTTTCTGATCCACTTCCTCCCACCTGTTATTTACGGCAGTGATTTCCAACCAGTGTGCCGCGGAACACTAATGTGCCGTGAGAGATCATCAGGTGAGAGAGAGAGCAAGAGAGCCTAGCAGGAAACTTCAGGCAGCGGAAAGGAGGCTTTCCTGGCTGAAGCAGCAATGCCAGCCAGCCTGGCTGCAGACAGGGAGAGCCCTCGGCATCCAGGACATTCCTCTCTCCCTTCTCTCCTTCCCTCCCTTCCTTCCCTCCCTCTGCGCGCCAAGGGCTACCTGGCCGGGCTGCAGCTCCTCCTGCTTCCTGGCTCCTGGGCGCTCTTCTGCCCTCCTCCCTTCCGGCAGCAAGGAGGAGGAGAGGGAGGAGGAGTCTGCGGGAGCTGCCCCCATCCGACCCCGCTCCCGGAGGCTCGAGGAGAGGCTTTCTGCCCTCTAGCTTCTCTGTGCCGGGGAGGGGAGCAACCCCTCATCTCTTGGCCTCTCCTGGTTGGGCTCCGGGTTCGCTGCAGAGCAAAGCAGAGGCCGGGATGCGCAGCTCCACAGCCCAGCTTGGTTCCTTCCCGATCTGGCCACAAGGCGACAGCAGGGAAGCCGAAGGGACGCAGGGAGGGGGGAAGCACTCCTGGGGGGGCTGAACCCCTTTGGGAAGGAGAGCTGGGGGTGGCGACGGCTGCGAGCCTCTGCCGTAGTTTGTTCCGAGGCTCAGAACCACCCTGTGTGCTCAATTCCTATTTGTCCTGCTCAGCCGAGCCCGCGTGTGCTTCAGCCACTCAGTGCAGCCCTCCCACGCGGGACGGTGACGGGCCTCCTGCACGTGGGCCTCCTGGGGGGTTGGCAGAAGCAGCGGCGTCATGACGCGGGAGGGTGACAGTAAAATGATAGTTAGGGTGTCATTTTGTGTCATTTTGGTTGGTGGTGTGCCCCCAGGATTTTGTAAATGTAAAAAATGTGCCACGACTCAAAAAAGGTTGAAAATCACTGTTTTAGAGACATACGTATCCTTACATTAAGTATATGGATGCATATGTTTATTTTCACAGTTCCAAAAGCACAAATGCACCTGAGCTACTGTCGTTCTGTTAAAGCACCCCCCACAACCCATGCTTGGTAGGGGGCTATGGCAGAAATAGAAAACGGCGCATGGATGTGTGCCCATGGCTGGATGTGGTCTCAGCTACTCAAACTGCCAAAGGAACCAAGGAGAACTCAACAAATGAGGAGCATCTTCACATAATCCTATGAGGACAGTACCAGTCTCTGTTATGTCCCCACCTGTTCCGAACCAGGTACCTATTGATCACGGGGAAAGGCTTCCATGGGGCTGTGGTAGGTTTTTCCCAGTTTTTCCAGGACTTCTGGGAAATGCCCCTTGTCAGAAAACATTGCATATATCACCCTGGTTCTTTTGAGCGCGTGTGGTGTGTGGAGAAAGAGCGGCCAAGGATCAGGCCTGGAAAAAGCTGTCTCTGGTAATCTTCTAATAATATTAGGCATGTAATCCACATCTTCAAGGAAGAAGAGTGTTGCCATGGCCTCAGGTTGAAAAGAGGGGGGGGGGATCAATTTTAATGCTGTCTTTTGATTTGTGAGTTCAGCTTCCTGTTCGGACTCTCCTGAAGCCACAGCATGTGCAAATATCTCAGATTATGCTCATCTGCCGGCGGCACTTTTGCACACTCCTGTGGAGAGAGAAGCCGTCTGTTTTTCACTCCAGATAGGCTGGCTCTGTAAAGGAGAGGCCCTTTGGGATCCTAGCAACAACAAAGGCTGAGGTGGCCGTCGGAAACCCAAGGGAAAACAAGCCTGGCTATAATCACAACAAGTTAAATTGAAGTATCTTTTTAGTAATCACTAGCTGTACCCGGCACGCGTTGCTGTGCCCTATTTTGGAGATGCGAGGAAGTCTGAGTATGTAAGGGTTGGAGTTGTTGTTAGTTATGGTGTTGTTGGGGTCATGGCTGTGTCGTTGTGGGTTGTTTTGGTGGGTGGGGTGTTGGAGTCCTGTGGAGTTATTGTTGTGTGGTGTTGCTGCCGTTCTGCAGAGCTTGTGGATATATAATGTTTTTTGTCTTTCCGTCTGCTGTGTTGATGTAGAGGTTGATGCTTGGAAGTTAACTTTGGAAGTGAGTGGAGGTACTTGAAATCCCATTATCCATGGTGTGTCCTCCTCTAATCTGCAGTCGGATGGAGTGTGGGTCATGGGGTGCATTGTTTGCCAAGTTTGGTCTTTTTCGGTCTTGGTTCTTGGACACGGTGGTCTGTGGGGAATGATGGGTTTTGAAGTACTACAAATCCCATTATCCATGGAGGTACTTCAAGTCCCATAATCCATGGTCCACCCTCCTCCAAACTGTAGTATAATGTAGCGTGGGTCATAGGGGCTCTGTGTGCCAAGGTAGGTTACTGTAAATTCAGGCCATACACAATGTCCCATGAGCTGAGGCCTAGTCAGGAACAGCAAATTAATGAAGCCTTACTGTCATTTGAGGCCATACACAATGTCCAATGAGCTGAGGGCTAGTCGGGAGAATCAAGTTAATGAAGCCTTACTGTCAATTCAGAGCGTAAACAGCATTCCATTAAGTGAGGCCTAGTCAGGGAAATTAAGTTAATGAAGCCTTACTGTCAATTTTGGGCGTGGTCTGTGATTTGTAGGGGTTTAATTTTTCTGTGGGAAGTGAATTGGGTGTTTGTGTTTGTGCCTCAGCCCTTTGCCTTATCCTCCTCTGACAGTTTATTATGGGTCGGAATGTTCCATGTTGGCTGGCCAGTACAGGAGTTATGCAAATCCACCCTTATTGGCAGCCAATCATGTTGTCAGAATGTAGAGGCTGGGAGAGTCGTTGGCAGCCCCAGAGGATGCTGGGAAATGTAGTTTTTTTAACTCATTGTTTTGGGGGCCTTTTAGGTTTTGGGGGGAAAAATTCTTTGCTAAAAACATACCTTCTCTGAGGCCTATTTCTGTTGGCAAGTTTGGTGTCTCTGCGTTGTAAGGTTTCTCTATTTGGGACTGTCGTTCCATGACGACTCTTCCTTTATATATTTATATATAGATTAACTGTGGGTACAAAAATGAAAATAATCTATACATATAGAAAGGACACTCATTCCGAGTCCTACCACAAGTTCATTGTCCAATAAAGATGCAAGTGTTATTCTTTGAGTAGAATCCGCAGCTAAAATCCGCAAAGGTGCTGGGATATTTGTAATCCAAAGATCGATTGAACCAATTGCGGCGGATACTCCGAAATCAGGGGGAAGGTGTCCAAAAGCCTAAGTAGGAGTTGGTTAAAGAGGAAGGAGTTGTAGTTTCCTCAATGCAAATGCTCTGCTTGTTTCAAACGCCGACGGTAAACAAGTGCTGGTAATCCCAAGGCCATATCGGGTCCGTTTCACCCAAACTGGGTTTTTTCAAGGCGTGGAATGAAAGGAGATGATAACCAACTTCATACTGAGTAGAACCAAGAGCATAACCCCATCCTACATAGGAGGGGTGACCAAAAGGTGGATGTATATGATGTATTTTAATGCTAATTGTATTTTAATGTATTTTAATGCTAACTGTGTTTTAATGTACTTAAAACACAGACTGTTTTTGGTTTTCTATTATATGTTTACTGTGTTTTTGGCATCGAATTGTTGCCGTTGTGAGGCCGCTCTGAGTCCCCCCTCCCTCGGGGGTTGAGAAGAGCGGGGTAGAAATGGTGGAAATAAATAATAAATAATAATATGGTTCTGTGTGTGTGTGTGTGTGTGTGTGTGTGTAGTTACCATGGATAAGTCTTTAATCAACTGAGGTTTTGGAGTTTGCTTAATTTTGAGACTTATCCATGAGCAGACAGGGTACTTTTAGAGAAAGTATTTTGATATTCATTTGCAGGATTTGATCTTTTGCACTTGGAAGGGGGACTATTCTGAAAGAATACCAAAAAAAGTATGGAATGGGTTATGAAAAAAACAATAGGCTAATGTCTGCCTTGAATACCAGATCCACCCCTTCCTTCCTTCCTTCCTTCCTTCCTTCCTTCCTTCCTTCCTTCCTTCCTTCCTTGCCAAGGTTTTAATGATTATGTTGCAAAGGGCCTTAGTAGCTCATCCAGAGCACAACACTTGCTTTGGAAATAGCACAACGTAGCCAAACAGAACGGCAGAAATCCCCTTGGCCATGTACTGTGAGTGCCAGCATACAGCGCATGAATTAGCAATCCCGAATAACAATGGCAGAGGAGCCGACAGAAAATACTCCCCAAGCTCATGGCATCACTTAGACCTCAGCCTGCGCTGCCAAGTGTGGGTATTTTCCCACTGTTTCCCCCCCCGAGGAGAGGTTATTTCTTTTCCTTCGGGTTGAATGTCTAGAAAACGGCAACAATAACGACACGAAAAGCAGATGGCTGAGGTCAGGAGCATCTAAAGATTCCACACAAACAAGGATGTTAAGGGAGATGGATTTGAAAGGAGGAAGGAACCAGAGGGAATATGGAAGAGATCAAGTCTACCAAATGATATACGACTGCAAGTTGTCTTATGCTGAAGAGCATAAGAAAATATTTGTAACAATTACTTTAATTAACTTGGGGAAAGGGAAGGGAATGGGCTGTATATTTGGTTGGTTTATGGTTCATGCAGTTAAAAGGGTCAGGTGGTTTCTGATGGGGAATATTTTTGTCTGAGGTCTTGGGAAGGCTGCCAATCTGATTGAGAGAGAGAGAGAGAGAGAGAGAGAGAGAGAGAGTTGTTTTGAAGGTATTTGTAAAGGAGGGATTCGATTCTAAAACTGTGACAGGGTCAACTATCCCACCGCTGCCACCAATTTGTAAAAGACCTAATTACAGCCAATAATGTAAAGATCTTCAATTATGTGTAGGCTCAAACTTTGTGAGGATCTGAATTCGAATCTGTGTTTTAAGTGTGGAGAGAATGTGAGGATTCGAACTCAGGGCTGTCACACGGCAGAATATCCTACCAATGCCACTACAATATGTAAGGACTCTTTTAATTTTCACTTACTGCCACCATATACTTTACTGTGCTTGGCTACCCACTAGGAGAGGGTTGTTTTCAAGGCTTGTGGGAGAAAGAAACACTGGAAGAGATGTTTTAATCAAACTATGAAGTTTATTCAAACAGAAGTTTAAGCATAGAGGTTTCAGAGTTCAAGAGCTTGGGTGGTTACAATATCTACTCAGAGGCATTTTTCTTAAGGTTACAATATACTAACTATGGAGATACAGTCTGCTTCTATTTCACTGCTCTCCTAAAAACAATAACTCAGCAGTTTTCTACACTCTGCTGGTTTTTAAATCAAGCTGCTTCCCTAGCAGTTAAACACAGCTGCCCTGCTACTCTCTCTCAGAGTAGAATCAGGCTCCACTGCTACTCTCCCTCAGAGTAGAACCAGAGTCTTTTTAACACTCGCTGATAGCTGGCGAAAAACAGACTCCCTCTCTCCACACATCCTTCTGCTTCGCAGTTAACCACCAACTGACATAGTTTGAATCTCAAGATACCAGAGCCACTTACAGGCTCCGCCTCCTGTTTCCACGGTAACAGAAACTCGCTGGAGGTTCTGTCAGCTAATATTCCTGTTAACTCTTTAAGGTTAGCTAAGTTTTACCCTTACAATATACATACACAAATATATAAACATCAAACACATTTAAAACCTGTAACAAATAAATATGACTTCACCACAGTATGACTCAAAAGTTCCATATTGTTGCATCTTCCACGCTTTAACAGGTAAAAGATAGAGTCTCCATTTTCCAAAATAGTTTTTTCAGACTTTGTATTATTTTGAATTTTGTAATAACTTAAACATATACATGACTTGAACTTGCATATACAAAGTGAATGACGGATGAGGGGAAAGGGGGTTAGTCACACATCCAGTGCTCATTGAACCCCATTCTGAGAGCTCCGACTTCACCATGGCATAAACCCCAAAGAAGGAAAAAGAAGAGGGGGAAAGGGGGAAGGGCCCTGCAAAAAGCAGAAATCCCAGAATGAGCAGAATTCTTGTATGCGTGCAGTTGTATTGGAAAGTGAGTTTTTTTAATACCCCCCCCCCCCTGTCCTTGTGGCATACATTCCAGGATTCTGTGTGGATACAAACTCCATATTATTTTGTTGGATGTGAATAAACTGGATGTGTCTTAATTGTTTTAATTGTTGTTTTAGTATTTTTATTGTACTGTTGATTGCTTTGATGATGCTAGCATCATACGATGCTTTTGTTAGGCCGCCCTGAGACCCCCCTTCAGGAGGAGAAGGGTGCGGTATAAATATAGGAAAAATAAATAATAATAAATAAATGAATAAACTGTAGAAGCCAGACCCACAGGCACAGGGGTCCAATTGTACATACATGTTGTATGAGACAAAACTCTTGTTAACTGCCACTCCCAAAGATTCTTAGAAGAAAGGAGAACATACATGGACAATTCTGGAATTTAATGCTGAACCATAAATTGCCACCAGTTTATATGAGATTTCCAAGAGGAAGGAGTTAAAGGCCAACTCTAATAATGTTTCTTACCTTGGGAAATTAAAAAAGGACCCCCTTCCCAAAATCCATTATGAACAGTAGATTTTAATTAAATGTATTTACTGGCTTCAATTATGTGTCTCTATGGGAAGCTCCTTCAAGGTATGTCTCTCAAGTGTAAACGCAAAATGTCCGGCATCTGCAATAGGTAGACTTACAACCAAATACTGTCACGATGCAAGGACTCGGCCGGCCCCTTAATCACACACACAGAGACGGTAATCAGCTAACTAGTTTATTGTAAAATAAAGAACATGTAAAAAGGCAATTGTCCAAAAGGTATTGAAAGTTCAGTTCAAAAGCAAAGAGTCCGTAGCAAAATCCAAAGGCAAAGGTCTTGGCAGTAGACTTGGCAAAAGCTCCGCAAATCCAAGCGGAACAAAGAACAAGGTACAGTTCAATCAAGGCCCCAAGAAACTTCTTGGCAAGGTACGAGCCGCAGCTTGGCTCCGTGGTCCTTGGCTCGCTACACCTCCTTAGGTTAGAAGTAGCCGAGCTACTGAGGATCCGTTCCCACGGATCCTATACTTAAACCTCACGGCGAGGTCCCCGATGCTCTAGGCTTCGGCGGTAATCTGTGCTACGGGATCTCGCGCTTCTCTGGCGCTCTAGGCTGTGGTGCCAATCCCTCCTGCTGGAGTCGATGCTCCGTCTCCTATCAAAGCTCCGACCTTGCCTCCCAGCACCTGGCTCACTATCTTCATGAGAGTCAAACTCCCCTTCGTCTTCCATGGCCTCCTCGCCCATGTTTTCCCAAATTCTCTCCTGTGATCCGTACCCACCCGGTTTCTCATAACAATCATCACTATCAGCACTTTCAGGATCAGCCTGACCTTCATAGTCCTCATAGGCATCCGGCCATCCTTCATCCCAAGCCAAGCTCTCTGTGGGAGAGGAAGGCCCAGCTAGCTCATTAACCCCTTCCTCCATTTCATCCTCAGCTGCAGATGGCTCTAATGCAAGTGGGACCCCCGGTGCTGCCCCCTGCCCCCCAGGCACAAAAGAGAACTGGGCTGCTACAAATACTAAATTATTATTATTATTATTTCAAATGTATAGGCCGCCACTCCCCGGAGGCTCAGAGCAGCTTACATCAGACACGAGGGATACAATAAAACAGTAAAAACAGTAAAACATTAGGGGTGGTTGATCCATCAAAAATTTGTTTCTAAACTCGTGGGGGGGGGGGGGAATTGTCATCGGTGGTTCGATATAGAAATTGTTCCGAAAAATTTCCATAAAATTTCGTTATGGAAACGTAATTATTAACAAAAATTCGTTATTATTTCCTGTTAGTTCTCAGCAGGGAAGGAGGTGGAGATGTCTTCTATACCTCCTTCCCTGCTGTGCTGAGAACTACGCACTTCAAGGCTTGACGCGCTGTAGGTCTTGGCAGGGAAAAGGAGGGGCATCCGCACCTCCTTCTCCCTGCTAAGATCCAAAGTGCGTCAAGGCTTGGCACGCTGTAGGTCTTGGCAGGGAAAAGGAGGGGTGTCCGCACCTCCTTCTCCCTGCTAAGATCCATAGCGCGTCAAGGCTTGGCACGCTGTAGGTCTTGGCAGGGAAAAGGAGGGGTGTCCGCACCACCTTCTTCTTGCTAAGATCCAAAGTGCGTCAAGGCGTGACACGCTCTAGGTCTTGGCAGGAAAAAGGAGGGGCATCCGCACCTCCTTCTCCCTGCTAAGATCCATAGCGCGTCAAGGCTTGGCACGCTGTAGGTCTTGGCAGGGAAAAGGAGGGGTGTCCGCACCACCTTCTTCTTGCTAAGATCCAAAGTGCGTCAAGGCGTGACACGCTCTAGGTCTTGGCAGGTAAAAGGAGGGGCATCCGCACCTCCTTCTCCCTGCTAAGATCCATAGCGCGTCAAGGCTTGGCACGCTGTAGGTCTTGGCAGGGAAAAGGAGGGGTGTCCGCACCTCCTTCTTCTTGCTAAGATCCAAAGTGCGTCAAGGCTTGACACGCTCTAGGTCTTGGCAGGAAAAAGGAGGGGCATCCGCACCTCCTTCTCCCTGCTAAGGTCCATAGCGCGTCAAGGCTTGGCACGCTGTAGGTCTTGGCAGGGAAAAGGAGGGTGTCCGCACCTCCTTCTTCTTGCTAAGATCCAAAGTGCGTCAAGGCTTGACACGCTCTAGGTCTTGGCAGGAAAAAGGAGGGGCATCCGCACCTCCTTCTCCCTGCTAAGGTCCATAGCGCGTCAAGGCTTGGCACGCTGTAGGTCTTGGCAGGGAAAAGGAGGGGTGTCCGCACCTCCTTCTTCTTGCTAAGATCCAAAGTGCGTCAAGGCTTGACATGCTCTAGGTCTTGGCAGGAAAAAGGAGGGGCATCCACACCTCCTTCTCCCTGCTAAGGTCCATAGCGCGTCAAGGCTTGGCACGCTGTAGGTCTTGGCAGGGAAAAGGAGGAGTGTCCGCACCTCCTCCTTCTTGCTAAGATACAAAGTGCATCAAGGCTTGACACGCTCTAGGTCTTGGCAGGGAAAAGGAGGGGCATCCGCACCTCCTTCTCCCTGCTAAGGTCCATAGCGCGTCAAGGCTTGACATGCTGTAGGTCTTGGCAGGGAAAAGGAGGGGCACCAGCACCACCTTCTCCCTGCTAAGATGCACTGTAGGTCTTAGCAGGGAAAAGGAAGGGCATTTTTCCCCTCCTCAGCTCTCACGAGTTGAGAACTGAGAGGGCAAAAATGACCTAATAACGTGACCTTTAGAAAAATGGTGGCGCCTAGGTTCGGTATAGAAATTACATTTCCTGGATGGGCCCCAAGGGTAAAAAAAAACTTTGAAATTAATTTTAAATACGAAAATTAATGGATTTCAAAATATTTAAAACCGGAGATATCCACCCCTATAAATCATAAAACTGATTAGCCAGGTGGGAAGGCCTGCCTAAACAGATAAGTCTTGCACGTTCTCCGAAATGCTAGTAAGTCTTGGAGCGTACGGACTTCAAGCGGAAGAGTGTTCCAAAGAGACGGGGCCACAGCAGAGAAGGCCCTGCGCCTGGTCTTTGTAGATCGTGTGATCTTGAGACTGGGAACTACAAGCAGCATTTGACCTTCAGATCGAAGTGATCTCTGGGGTTGATAGAAAGTGAGTCGATTTTTTAGATATAACAGGCCGGGGCCGTGTAATGCCTTGAAGGTGAGGACCAGCAGTTGTTTACTGCACTGAGTAGTAATTTTTAATTAAAGCAACACTCTCCGCTTCCATATTTTATTGTGCTGATATATTTTTATTACCTGCTGTGCTTCGGGAGTTTTAATTATTTATGCAAATATATTACTGCAATTTCCATTCCCAGGAAATGATGTGACTGGATCTTTCCTGGGCACAGACAGGAAATCGTCTCAGTTGATGGCCTTGCAGCATGACTAATTGATTAAATGGCCAGATTTAAATGACACACCTATTATCCGGAAAGCTATAGTGGTTTCTGTCTAAGTAGCCAGATACAGATATGTATCTATATATGTGTGTGTCCATGTCTATATCCATATCCATATATAGGTTTGGATGACACCATCTGACTTTGAAAACAAGAAACCATCTGAAGATTGAGGGAAGGGAGGTTGCATTAGGCCTTCGGGAGACCTTGGAAGCCTGTAGTTTCTTTCTAGCGTACCTGTTCTCACACACACACACACACACACACACACACACACACACACACAAAATGAGAAATGGTGCCCAAATGCTGACAAGTACCCTCTAAAGAACATGAAGGTATGTTCACCATGTTCTTTCTGTGGTGAACCATTTTAGGTCAGAAATGCTTTCGTATCATCTAAAAGATTTGGGAGCAAAGTTATTTTGGAGTACGATTATTGTATTGCCGAAGGCTTTGATGGCCAGAATCACTGCGTTGTTGTAGGTTTTTTCGGGCTATATGGCCGTGGTCTAGAG
Source organism: Anolis apletophallus (assembly GCA_030556195.1). Classification (NCBI taxonomy): domain Eukaryota; kingdom Metazoa; phylum Chordata; class Lepidosauria; order Squamata; family Anolidae; genus Anolis; species Anolis apletophallus. The sequence goes on from JARBWK010000014.1 coordinate 849,082, forward strand.
CAGTGTTTCCCAACCTGTGTGCCGTGGCAAACTAGTGGGCCGTGAGCGATCATCAGGTGTGCCATGGGAAATTGGAGATAGAAGAGAGAGAGAGAGCCCTCCTGTCCTACCGGGAAGCCCTAGCCGGGGCTCGACCCCTTGCCTGAGTCCCGCAAACACAGCCTCTACTCACCACTTGCCTTCTTGGGCTTCCTCCTCCCCTCCGCTCCTTCCTCGGCCTCGGAAGGGTTTGAGCCGAAAGGCGGGGACTGCGTCAGGCGGAAAGAGCCGCGCGGAGAGAGAGAAGATCCTGGGATGGGACTTCCCCGGTCCCCCGGCTGCCTGGGGGCGGATCTACACCGTAGCATTCACGCAGTGAGGCACCTCTTGGTCTTCCAGGGCTCAAGGCTGGGGGATCCCGGGATTTGTAGTTTGGGGAGGCTCAGGATGGTGCCAAACTACCACTCCCGTGATTCCCTCGCACTCAGCCAAGGCGGGTCAAGGGGCGTTCGGGACACAGGGTTGAGGCACCTTTAAGCAGGGGCCGAAAACTAACAGGGTTTGCTCACTTAAGGCAGGCGTGGGCCAACTTGGTGTTTTGTCCTACAACTCCCACCATTCTGTCCCATGGCCTGGGCATGGCCTGGGCGAAAACCGGACCGAAAAGGATCCAGGCTGGCGGTATCGTCTAGAAACTGTTGCAGTTGTCTCACCACGGCTCGCTCGACCACCTTGCCCAGGAATGGAAGATTAGGGACAGGGTGATACCAGCAAGTGCCTATAGGAATTCACGAGAAGTCAAAGAGGAGCTAAATTTTCCAGGTAAACCATGTCAGAAGGCAAAGAAGCCAAGCTTTCCTAAAGCATTTCCAGGAGACACTGATGGGCTGAAGCCGAAGCTCTCTTCCTCCTCAACTCCCGCTCATTTTAGACGCCAAGCAGACTTCGGTGGCACTGCGCAAAGGCTCTAGTTCGCTCCTGCCGCCCCTGTTCATGCTGCCAATCAACACCAGCACCCTGTGCGCAGCGAAAGCATAAGCTATGAGTCAAGAAACTAATTCTAGAAATGTATTTCATACTCTGCTGCCAGCCCCATCAAGCAAAGCTGAGCACCCTCTGTCACCGACATGATGGGAGCTGAGCAATGCCATCCCCGGCCCTCAGTGTGTGGGGATTAATTTTGCACTCTCTTTATCATAGGCATGGGCCAATAAGCTTGCCATTGGATTACTCAGCAACCTCATTTCCAAAGGCGCTGGATATATAAATAACGGGGAAGGTCTAGTGAGTCTTGAACCACCGGCATCTGCTTTTATGTAGTTAAGCACCCTGTCATTGTTAATGTGCCTTCCAGAGTTTGGAAGTTGATGTCTGCGGCTTCTCCTGCAGTCAGGAGATTTCTTTTCCTGGCGCTTACATATATAGATACTAGAGTGGATCTTTTGGCCTAAATTAGTAGCTCACCGCTTCTCCTGTCCTTGCTATTTTCTCTCTCTCAAGAGAGAAAAGAGGTGTCCTGTGGGTTTAACTATCTAAGGCAGGGGTGGGCAGCCTACGGCCCGCGGGCCGTAGGCGGCCCAGCAGCCGACTCTGTGCGGCCTGGGGAGAAGGGCGTCGGGGGCAGGGCCAAGAAGAAGGGGTGCCGCTGCCGCCATCCCACCGCGGCAGCTTTGGAGTGCCCCAGGCTCTCCGCCTCTTCCTCATGCCTCCAGCATGGAGAGGCTCCAGATGGCCAGCGTGGGAGGATCAGTGCCGGCGGCACTTTGGACGACTTCCTGTAGTCCCGGATGAGCTGGCTGAGGCAGTCTGGGAGCCGTAGGAGTCAGGAAACTACGGTTCCCAGAATGCCTCAGCCAGCTCATCCGGGGCTACAGGAAGTCATCCAAAGGCTCCTCCCACCACACCACGGGCATTGACCCTCCCACGCTGGCCTTCCGTAGCCTCTCCACGCCAGAGGCAGGAGGCGGAGAGCACGGAGCCCTCCCTCACTCCACCGACGCGTGACCCTCCATGCAAGAGGGCCAAAGCCCAGGATCGCCACCATGAGAGCACCCCGGAGCCACCGGAGAAAGCAGGAAGGAACCCCGGGGTCCCTTTGGACTCTATCATTCTATGATTCAGTAGGATGCAAATCCAATACGAAAGCAACCTGACAGGTTCAAGGCTGAATCCAGGACCATACCCAAACTGCAAACTTGCAGAGCATAACCTTACCCAGCAAAAACCGAACTTCTGTTCTTAGATCTGGATTTTGAATGGCATGTTTCAACCCGTGTATTAGTCTAAGAGTAACTATCCAAAGTACTGAACCTACTGGGTAATAGGTTTCAGCACCTCGGAGAACTCCTTAAAAATTCAGTGTCCGGCCACCAACCACTCCTGGCCATTGAGTTTGCATTTCACTTTGACTGCTGTTGTTATCCAGTGCAACGTGTTATGGCAAATAATATCAGTTGCAAGTCAGGGACCCGCAGTGGCACAGTAGGTTAAACCATTGTGCCAGCTGAACTGCTGACCTGAAGACCTGAAAGTTTGCGGTTCGAATCTGGAAGTCCGAGTGAGCTCCCGCCCGTCAGGCTCAGCTTCCCACAGGATGGTAACGCACCTGGGCGTCCCCTAGGCAATGCCCTCGCAGGCAGCCAATTATCTCAGACCAGAATCAACTTATTTATTTATTTATTTATTATTTTGACTTCTATACCCCCCTTCCCGAAAAGGCTCAGGATGGTTCACAGCAATGAACAACAAAACACAACATACTTGAAAACATAATAAAAACAGATTAAGACCAGAGTCGGGGTTACAGCTTAGAGACGCCTGACGGAACAGGTTGGTCTTGCAGGCCCTCCGAAAAGCCTGTAGATCAGTTATTGCTCATGCCTCCTCCGGGAGGGCGTTCCAAAGGGTAGGCGCTGCAACAGAAAAAGTGTGCTGCCGCGTCGGTGACAAGCGGCAGATCCTAAGTGATGGAACCTCTAGTATGTTTTGATCCATGGACTGTAGTGGTCTCTGGGGAATGTGCAGGGAGAGGCGGTCCTTCAGGTACACTGGCCCCAGGCCATGCAAGGCCTTAAAGGTTAGCACCAGCACTTTGAAGGCAATCTGGTGCTCGATAGGGAGCCGGCGCAAGCGCTGTAGGACTGGTGTGATGTGGCACGATAGTGTCACTCCAGCCAGCAGTCGAGCCGCAGCGTTTTGCACCATCTTCAGTTTCCGGATTACCGACAAAGGAAGGCCAATGTAAAGGGCGTTACAGTAGTCCAGTCCCGAGATGACCGTGGCCTGGATTACCGTGGCTAGGTCATCACCGGAAAGGTAGGGTGCCAGCCGCCTTGCCTGGGGCAGGTGGAAAAATGCTGCTCTGCTCACGGTGGAGACCTGAGCCTCCATCGTCAGCAGAGGGTCCAGTTGGACCCCCAGGCTTTTAACCAGTGGCGATGGACTAATCACCTCACCATCCATTATTGGCAGCTGGACCTCCCCCGCCACAGGACCTCCGTCTTCGACGGGTTCACCTTCAACCTGCTGGCCCGTATCCACCCAGTCACAGCTTCCGGGCACTGATGGAAATAATCGGGTGCAGAGTCCGGCCGGCCTTCCATCCTCAGCACCAGCTGGGTGTCATCAGCGTACTGGTGACACTCCAGACCAAAACTACGCACCAGTTGGGCAAGTGGACGCATATAGATGTTAAATATTAGAGGGGAGAAGATAGCCCCTTGGGGGACCCCACAGTTAAGGGGGACCCTTTCCGAGACCATCCCTCCCCTCTCCACCCATTGTCCCTGATCTTGGAGAAAGGAGACCACCCATTAAAGGGCGGACCCCCCAACTCCCGTCATGGCTAAACGGTGGATCAAATATTCTCAAGTTGATTCTGACACAATTTTTAAAAAGTTGCAAGCCAAGTTCTTTCATTTCCACAAGGGCAAAATAGGTCGAGCAAAGCCTCAAACTGTCCCGCGCGGAACAGCGCTCCCACTGCCATATTCCTTGTGCGCCTGGAGGTGGCGCTAGTGGTTGAGCAAACTCATGCCCTTCCTGAGTAGCTCAATTAGGCCAAAGTGATGGGTTTTGAATGCAAAGGCCTCACTTTATCAAGCAGAGCAGCTTTCACCTGCAGAGCTGAACGCGAATAAATAAAGAACTCAACTGACAGCTTTTTGCTTTTTGCCACTTTCCGATATTGTTTTTTTGTTTAGCCCACATTTCATTTTCCGTCGAGCCTCAGGGGACAGGCAGTGGGGGAGGGAGCAGGTAAATAAATAAATAAATAAATACATCTCCCAGAAAAACTGTTTCAGCACAGCATGTAATGACAAGGGCAAGGAACCTGGCTTGGCGTGAAATGCCTAAAACATCACCCAGAAGCCTCTTGAGAGTGAGAGAGCAAAAGCAAAGAGACAAAGGCTTCCTCCCCGCTCCCGCTGTCACGCCCCAGCATGGTCCCCAACCTGCTTCCTTGGTCAAGCCAGACCGAAGCCATGTTATTCCAGCTAGGCCTGTTGAGTTAGAAAGCAAGCCTCTGCCAGGCAGCTACTGCAGAGCTGCCCAGGCCGTCCCTCGTTCAAGGACAAGCTCTCGGCTCCATCTCGAGCCGATAAGCGGGGAGCGAAGCACTCCCTATTGCCCAGGTGCTGGTGCTCATTGGAACCGCATTCCAATCCTATGTGAAAGGCCGGAGTGAGCCCAGCTGCGGAGCTGTTGTGAGAACCGAGTTACGACGCCTCTGGACGTCGCTACTTCAAAGCTTGGGGGACCTATTTAAGCTAGGCCTCCGAGAGAGAAGCTATCCTTCGTCAACGTTTGGTACTCCAAGTCAAGTTTCCACGGAATCCTGCCTGGGCCTGTGGCCTTCTTGCTTCCAAGACTCTTTTTGCCAAGCCTTGTGCCAAGACCCTTTCCCTTGGATTTAGCCCGTTGGGGCAAGAAGACTTTATTTACTTTTGTTCCTGATTGCCAAAGGACTATAGCCTGGTTTCTGCTTCCTTTTGGACAATTTGCTACTATCTATTGCTGTTTTGAGAGCATCCATAGACTATAATTCCTTTATCCATTTATTCTAAATAAAGCATTTAAACTTTGCCAGTGTCAAGCGGTTTACTGAGGGGCCTTCAGGTCTATGGTGCAACACCCGCAAAGAAAACAACAACAACAACAAGCATTCTGCCCCTAGAGGCAAAGCCCGAGTAGATCTCTCCGTGGAGTCCATTCAACCAAGTGATGACGCATCCAGTTCATACTTATTTAGGCCTCTGTCTCTTCCAAGAAAGATTTATGAAGCCATTAAAGAACTCCAGGGACGCTGAGGAATGCAGAAGGAACAACAAGGGACACTAGGAATGCTGAGAGATGAGGAGTGCGTCAGCTCCCCCTGGTGGCCAGAGTCTGTCGCTGTTCGTCTATAGCAGGGCTGTCCAACAGGCGGCCCTGGGGCTGTACACAGCCCCCGAGCCCCTTCCCTGCAGCCCCCTAACTTGTTTTAATAAAATACAAATTAAAAATAAAAATTTAAAAAACCTACTTCCAGGTTTAGGCAAGCATCGCGAGACTACGCCAGCCACAGACGGGATTTCGAGGGAGGTTGAAATCCCGTCTGTGGCTGTGTAGTCTCGCAATAGCTGCCGAAATCTCGGGTCCCGCGGGATTTGCGGCTGGCCTGGGCGCACGCCTCCTCCTCCCTGGCGGCTGCTTCCAGGCCAGCCCCCATTCCCTCAGAGAGAGGGAGGAGGGGAGTGAGACAGGGAAAGCCCCTCCTGGCTCCGTCCTCTTCCTGTGGAGGGCCCTCGCTTCCCGCCCCGCGGATGGGAGAGCCGCCGCGCCCGGCCTGAGCTAGGCCTCGGTTCCAGCAGGGCTCTTCGGGGGTGGCGTTGGCGCTTGGGCCCTGTGGCGGGGCTCCCGCAGTATGGGTAAGGAAGGGCCTGGCTCAAATCAATCAATCTAAAAACAGTGGGAGGTTGGGGGAGGGGGGAGGGGTCCCTCAGCGGTGGTTTCCTTGGCGCCGCTTCCTACCCCCCCTCCGCGCCCCTCCCCCTTGTTGTGCTGCCTTCCCCCGCATGCAGGGCGCAACGTGGCTTCCTTTGCGCCTGCCCCTGCGGCTTGTTTTCCCTTCAGGGAGGGAGGGAGCTCTTTGGGCCTCCTCCCCCCGCCTCTGGGAAAGGAGGCCCCATCAAGCCCTGCGACGGCATTGAGGTGTTTGGGTTGTTTTTTGGTGTGTCCCAATTTGAGTGTGGACTCAAATAACTCAAAGGTTTTAGGAAACATTCCCCCAAATCCACCAGTGTTCCCATTTGGGTATATTGAGTATTCGTGCCAAGTTTGGTCCAGATCCATCATTATTTGAGTCCACAGTGCTCTCTGGATGGAGGTGAACTACAACTCCACAACTCAAGGTCAATTGTAAGTAAACTGGAGCCGGGGAGGGGGCGGAGCCGGGGAGGGGGCGGAGCCGGGGAGAGGGCGGAGCCGGGGAGGGGGTGGAGCCGGGGGCGGGGCAGACCCTTCGGTCCCCCAGGTGATCAGTGACCGGAATTCCAGCCCTTGGGCCCGTAGAAGTTGGACAGCCCTGGTGTATAGGTTGTGTATGTGGAAAACAGCAGGGATGTGTACCTGTAATCCGCTCTGAGTCCCCCTCAGGGTGAGAAGAGCGGAATATAAATAAAGTAAATAAATAAATATATAAGTGGTCCCTGTTAATTCGTGGGACAAATGCTAGGAAGAAGAAGAAGAGAGGATACCAATAACCATAGGTTTCCCCCATATGTTTGTATGCATTGCCTTGATGTTATGCTGGTAGTTTTCCTATTTGCTTTGCGGCGTATCTATCAATTTCCAAAGACAGAATAATTGCAACTGGGGAAGAGTTTTGGGGAGGAAGGTTGAACTCTCCAGCCCTGCAGTACTACAATCCCTCTCTCTCTCTCTCTCTCTCTCTCTCTCTCTCTCTCTCCTACACACACACACACACAATTGCTGCTCTCTTTTTTCTTATGTGTGAGATCTTAATTATAGATCTGTCACATCAAGCTGAGAGTTTCTAGATTTTTCCAACAGTTTTGAAAGTATTTTTCGCACAAGAAGCAACCTGCATTCTGGCTGTGAGAATCGATGGTGACCTCTCTCTATCACAAGGCTGTTGATCCCAATGGGAAAGCGGCTTCTGAGGAGGAAGCCCACTTTTGATGCCTTCCCTCCCCCGGGGGGGGGGGGGGCAAGCCTTTCTCTCCATGAACTTTCCTAGTTAATAGGCTTATTTTGTCCCACATTATCTGCCAACCTCTTTATCGGACTATCTGCCCCTGTCTTTGAAGACAGCATAAAGATTAACAAGGCCGGAAAGGGCAGGAAAGCGACATAACACCAGGCAAAATGGCTTGCTCGAGACGCAGGATCATGCCAACCTAGACTGTTTGGAGCCACATAATGGCATATTAAGAGGGGGGACAGTGGGTGGTATTGAAAGCGGTATCTTATGCTATCTTTGCAAGAAAAGATTCTTTAGGAAGGACTCATCCCACGCTTTTTACAAGCACTTTGATGACTAAAAAGGCCAATCTGAGATAGGCAAGTCCGGTTGCAGAAAGCACAGCAGATCGTCTCCTTGGGTGATGTCGTTTCCAAGTTGCGGTTCTTTCTGCGTTGTCGTTTCTCTTCGAGACCCATTCGGCGTGTCTTCTCGAAAGAGGCCGCAGCATTGTGGATAGTGCGTCTCCATGCCTCCCGATGGGAGGCCAGGGTGGACCATTGTTGGTGATCAATCTGGCCGAGCCTGAGGTGTTGTTTCAGGGAGTCCTTATATCTCTTTTTGGGGGCGCCTCTCTTGCGCTGACCCGTGACGAGTTCACCATAGAGTAGTATCTTTGGGAGTGGGTGGTCCTTCATCTAGAGACGTGCCCTGCCCAGCACAGCTGATTTCTCAAAAGCATGGCCTTAATGCTGGAGATCCCTGCTTGCTCAAGGACAGCACCATTCGTCACATAGTCGGTCCAGTGTATATTTACAATTGTGCGAAGGCAGCGGTGATGAAAGCGTTCGAAGAGTCGTAGGTGCTGGCGATAGGCGACCCATGTTTCCGACCCATAGAGGAGAATAGACAGTACGATAGCTCTGTACACACTGATTTTGGTGCTTTGCCTCAGGTGCTTGTTGCTCCAGACTCTTTTGTGAAGCCTTCCAAATGCACGATATGCCTTTGCTCATCTGTGCTCTATCTCTTTATCAATCTTGGCATCTGAAGAGATGATGCTTCCCAGGCAGGTGAACTGCTGAATGGACTTAAGCACAGCTTTGCCTCTGCTGACGTGGGGATGATGGTGTTCTTCCTGTGTTGCAGGCTGGTAGAGAACTTCCATTTTTTCAGGCTGAACAAACTTAAACACAGATTCGCCTATGCTGACGTGGGGATGATGGTGTTCTTCCTGTGGTGCGGGCTGGTGGAGAACTTCCATTTCCTTCAGGCTGACTTCCAGCCCAAACAGCTCTGCAGCTGTTGCAAAGCAGGATGTGAGGCGCTGCAGGGCTGCTTCTGAATGGGCAACAAGGGCAGCATCATCGGCAAAAAGCAGCTCACGGACTAGATAGTATAGAGAACTCTAGTGGTGCCTCACCAAACAACAACTCCCAAGATTCCATAGCAGTTAAAATAGAGTCAAACTGCTTAATTCTACAGTGTAGGCGCAGCCTATCATACCCTCCAACTGTCCCAGTTTGGATTCCTCCTGATTTTTCCATGATCTGATGTTGTTTGTCTACATCTATAATATATTCCACTTTGCACCTGAGAGGTTGGCAGATGTGGCACGCCCTCAGTTCTTCCAATAAAGATAGCAATATTTCCCCCCAGAAATAAGCTCCATAACACCGTGATTGCCTCAACTGGAATTGCACTTTAAGACCTGCGCCGTGCCTCCTCACCTCCGCCCTCCGCCCCCGACCAAGCGCAGGCACCTGAGTTTTTATTTAATATATCTATTACTCTTCTGTCAAGACCAGCGACCTTTGCAGGCGGCTTATCCGTAAAAGCAGTGGAAATCAATACCAAATACAGTATAAAAGAATCTCACGCCGAAAGCCTTCCGCAGGGGCTGCCACGCTTGCATTATTCATGCAGCCTCACCCCCGTGTTAAGGGCAGAGCAGCAACAGAGGTCCCCAAAGTTGGCAACCCTCGCTTTCCAAACTTAAGCCGGCAAGTTATGATTTTTTTCCTGGTGTATAAAAGCATGGTCATGCTCTCTTGCGTGGTATATTAACCAACAGTTTAGTTGCGTTGAGTATGACTCATTCTGTTTGAAGGCAACTCCCTCCTGCAGCTTGAAGAGAAGAACCATCCAAAGGAAAAAAATACTTTTATGTCGGTATCTCTGGGAATCTCTTTGCACTCCAGGAAGTGTTTTTATGGCTGGCTGCACATTTCGCATGCGATCACGGCTTTGCTAACACATGCAGGCAGCTGCATTTTGTATCAACAAATACTTAATGGGAAAAACTAGCCAACTGCTTATGCTTTTCGCATTTGAACGGCCAAACGTGGGCAGGAGATTAGGCAGGGGGCAAACAGAGCAGAGCTTGCAAACTTCGGGCTCCACTTTCCATTCTATTTTGGGGGGTTTTTCCCTCTCTCTCCCGCCATTGGCTTGTTGACTTCTGCAGCTGGCCCTGATTCGGAGAAGGGCTTTTGTCAGTATTTCCCAGCTGTGTTTAGGAAAAGGGCAAAGGGAAGTCATGGGGTTTTCGCTGAGGCCTCTAGTTCAAGCCACGTTCAAGGACAAGAGAAGCTCAGATCCATCTCGGGCCGATAAGAAGCGCTGGGAAGTTGGAGACGGGTTAACTCCCTTCGTCCCAGGTGCAGGCCCTAACGAGCTCACATACCCTTCTGATGCGGGAGGCTTGAGAAGGCCCAGCTGGGAACCAGTTCATGAGAACCAAGTTACGACGCACCTTGCGTCGAAAGGATCAAAGCCCGTGAGACCTATTTAAGTTAGGTCTGAGAGATGTGGGGCATCTCTCGCCAGCCAACGTTCAGATTCAAAGGGCTGATCTAAGCCAAGTCCTCATGGAACTTTGCCGGGGCCATTGGCCTTCTAGCTTTGGACTCTATTGCCACGTCTTTGTGCCAAGAACGTATTCCTGGATTAGCCCATTGGGGCATTAAGACTCTTTTTACCTTTATGTTCCTGTTGTTTGCTTATGGACTATTGCTTTGCAATACCTTGATGCTTGGAAGCATCTTTGGACAATATTTCTATCTTCTTTACTCTCTTCAGCTATTCTAAATAAAGCATTTAACCATAGCTGGTCTCAATTTAACCATAGCTAGTCTCAAATTTTGGACCTCCAGACAATCAGAATTTCCTTTTTCTATGGCATGGTACACGTCAAGGATGCCCACTATCTCCGTTGATTTATATTTTTGCTTTGGAAATCTTATTGAAAGCAATAAGAGAAGATAGAGAGGTAGTCGGACTGAAAATAAATAAATCAGAATATAAAACGAGGGCGTTCGCCGACGACGTTATATGTATAATTGAAGATCCAATAAAGAATATAAATATATGGTCTGGAAAAATAGAGGAATATGGCAAGATTGCAGGATTAAAAATAAACAGAGAAAAAACAGTAATGTTAACAAAAAATATGTCCCAAATAGCCCAAGAAAAATTACAAACTTTGTCTGGATACAAAATAAGCCAAAAAATAAAATATTTAGGGATCTGGCTGACTGCAAAAAAAGCTCAACTTCTTAAGAATAATTATGAGGAAACATGGATAAAAATCAAAAAAGATTTAAATAATGGGAGACATCAAAAATTATCACTATTAGGTAGGATAGCAGCAATAAAGATGAATATACTCCCCAAAATACTATGCCTATTTCAAAATATACCCATAATTAGGAACCAAAAGGTTTTCAAGACATGGAATAAAGAATTAACAAAATTTATTTGGGAAGGGAAAAGGCCGAGAATAAATCACAGGATAATGATTGATTAAAAAAGTAGAGGCGGTTTTGGCTTACTGGACTTCAAGAGCTATTTTGAAGCTTGTGCCCTGATGTGGCCAAGGAATGGATCTCCCTGCAGAAAAACGGTTTATTGGCTTTAGAAGGGTTCGACTTAAGATCCTTTATTAGGTCAGCTAATGGCATGCCTAGATGTGGAACATGGGCCACTAGGATAGAAAAAATTTGGGAATCACTTTATTAGGTCAGCCCTAATAAAGGTATGGAATAAATATTTACCATATTTCTATTATTTAAGACATTTGCTCTGGGTATCGCCCATGGAAGAGCCGCACAATAAAACATAGGAGAATACAAGGAGGAAATATTTGGTTAACATATAAAGAGCTATTTAAAAAGGTAAAAGGAAACGTGGAATTAAAAACTCAGGATGAGTTAAAACAAATATATGGGAACATATCCTGGTCACAGTATCTTCAAATAAGAGATATCTATAATCAAGATAAGGAGAAAGGTTTCAATGAGGGGAAAGATTTTTTGGGAACAACTGTTAAGAAACGACAAGAAAAACGTCACAAAAATATATAACAAATTAATTGATTGGGCAACCGAAACGGAAGAAATAAAAAATTGTATGATAATTTGGGCAAAGAATATTGGAAGACAAATAAAATTACACGAGTGGCAAATAATTTGGACTAAGAAAATTAAATACACTTATGCTACAGATATGAAGGACAACTGGTTGAAGATGTTCCACAGGTGGTACATCTCCCCACAAAAATTAGGCATAATGTATGAAAACAATCAAAAAAACTGCTGGAAATGCCACTCAGAGCAAGGAAGTTTCTTTCACACGTGGCGGTCTTGTAAAGAAACAACTACTTATTGGAGACAGATACATAAAGAAGTACAAAAGATATTAAAAAGAAAATTCCCATTGAAACCTGACGATTATCTATTAGGTCTAATGGACAAAAAACTAAATTTAGAAATAAGTGAAGACAAACTTTTCTGGTATATGGCGACAGCCGCACGTATGGTTTTTGCAAGACATTGGAAAACTGATATTATCCCAACAACTGACCAATGGCTAGAGAAAGTCCAGGATATCAAGAATATGGACAGATTGACTTTCCTTCTGAGTAGAAATACCGGAAACACAAGAAAAGAAACGGACTGGAGTTTATTAAATGATTATATGGATAAAAATATATTTAACGATAAGCCTACCTAAAGATATCGTACTATATATGGAATACTTCTGTACCAAATGTAAGGTAAAAGGGATTATTTGTAGATAAAATGCCGGGAGAAACATAGAGAAAAAAAAATGACTAAAGTAACAAACAAATAACTTTAACCCACTAGCGAGAAGAGTGGAAGTCACTTAAATGTTTTCCTTTGTTAGTAGTTGTATTGCTGTTTTTTTTATCTATTCTTTTTTTTCTTTTCCTTTACCCCCCCCCTTTCCCCCTACCCCCACATTTACCCATATCACTTTTTTTTCTTTTTGTGTTCATGTGATGTTTTTAAACTTTTATTATTTGTATCACATATTTTCACAAAATCAATAAAAATTATTTTTTTTAAAAGACAACTATAAATCCCAGAAACTGTAACTCCCAAATGTCAAGGTCTATTTTCCCCAAACTCCATCTGTGTTCACATTTGGGCATATTGGGTATTCATGCCAAGTTTGGTCCTGATCCAACATTGTTTGAGTCCACAGTGCTCTTTGGATATGGGTGAACTACAACTTCAAAACTCAAGGTCAATGCCCACCAAACTCTTATAGCATTTTCTCTTAGTTGTGGGAGTTCTGTGTGGGAAGTTTGTGTCTTTCTGCCATTCCTGCCAGGATATCTATGTTGTGTTCATCGAAACAGGCCCAGGTTGCACACTGAGTGTATAAATACATTTAAAAACATATTAACTATACGTATGACTGTGTTAGAGTGTCATTTTGTGTCATTTGGTTGGTGGTGTGCCCCAGGATTTGGTCAATGTAAAAAATGTGCTGCGGCTCAAAAAAGGTTGGGAAACACTGATCTACACGGCAGTTGGACTCCAGCCATAGCTCAATGGTATGGAATCGTGGGAGTTGTAGTGTATTGAGGCATCTTTGTCAGAGAAGGATGAAGACTTTGGAATACTACAACGTCCATGAATCTATAGCCATGGCAAGTAAAGTGGTATCAAATTGCATTATTTCGACAATGAAGATGCCCCCTAGTCTCTGAGAACATAAAGCAAAGGGTGATTACCAGCAGACTCTGGTTCTTGGGATCTTTATCCATACTGGAGAGGGGGTTACTGGGAGCTGTAGTTTAGGCAAGGAGAAGAGATTCTGCATCATGCTTGTGGGGCGTAAACCTGCAGCCATAGTTATGTGGGAGTTGTGCTGCACAACCCTATTTGCTGAAAGGTCAGGGGAGAGCTGTGAATCTAGTATGTCTTGATTCCCATAAGGCTCTTTTCAAGGTCTCCCATGATATTTTTTTGCTGACGAAATGTGGGATGAACAGTTTTATAGTTTAGGTGGATCTGGAGTTGTTTATAGGCCAAACACAGGAGGTATTCAACAATAGTTGCTCTTCAAACAGTGTAGTTCCTCAGAGTTTTCTCCTTGGTCCAGAGAGAGGGCAAATTGTGACAATGTCTAACTAACTAACTAACTAGCTAACTTTATTTCTTATGAGTCGCCCTCCACGAAAGGTGCTCTGGGCGACTTACACAATTAAAATAAGCAGGTTACATAGTCACCGCTTGTTACTTCACAATCACAGGCTCTTCTGAACAGCCAGGTCTTGAGTGTCCCTAAACATGTATGTAGATGGGGAGTGGCTCTTTGGTCTGGTGGGAGGGAGGGAGTCCCACAAGGTTGGGGCTGTGATGGAGAAGGACCTCTGTCTTGTGGGCTCCAAAGGGACCTCTCTAGGGCCAGGGACATAGAGGAGATTCTCATGAGCTGACCGTGGCAGTCCCTGGTGGTGGAGTGGCGTTAACCGGTCTCTTAGGTATGAAGGACCCTGACCTCGAAAGGCCTTGAATGCCAGGACCAGGGTCTTGTAGAGGACTCTGTGTTCAACCGGCAGCCAATGCAAGCGCTGCAGAGACGGCGTTATATGGCACCTCATTGGTGTTCTTGTGAGGAGTCTAGTGGCTGCATTTTGCACAATTTGAATCTTGTGAATTGCTGCTCGAGGTAGGCCCACATACAAAGCATTGCAGTAATCCAGCCTCGACGTAACCATGGCATGGATTACCGTAGCCAGCGCCTCTGTTGGTAAATAAGGTGCCAACTTCCTCGCTTGGCGTAGATGAAAGAAGGCCCTTTGACTCGTGGAGGCAACCTGGGCTTCCATCGTCATTTTGGAGTCCAGGATAACACCAAGGAGACACTTCCCAGTGGGGGGTGGGGCTAACGGCTCCCCTTCAAAAGGTGGTAATAGACCGACCAATTCTGATGGGCGGCCAGGCCACAAGTTTTCAGTTTTTACTTCACAGCTTTATGAATTACTTATGTGGCAGGTTAGAAACCAGACTTTGTAGATTTGCAAGTGACAGAAAACTGGAGGGGTTCGCTGACGCCATTAAGATTAAAATTGGGAAGCAGGCCCAAATCTAACAAAAATAATGTCAACAGGGATAAATGAAAGGTACAGAATGCCCTTTCAAGGTGGGTCAGTGTGATATCCTTGTTTGAGAATTGGACCTTGGCTCTGAAGATCAGGGTTTGAATCTCCAATTGGCCATGAAACCCAATGGATGGTCGTGGGCAAATCACACACTCTCAACCTCAATGGAAGTCAATGGCCAAGCTCTTCTGAACATGCCAAGAAACTTTGTGATAGGGTCACCATAGATGACTCAAAGGCACACAGCAACGTCATCTAGGTAGGGAAAAATGGCGTGCCCAACATACACCTCATTTGAAACAGTGCACGTGCAAAAGGTTCTGAGATCACTAACTAAACACAAGCCAACAATGGCCGAAAACCCAGGCTAAACCAAGGGAGCTGGCGCTGAACGGAGGCTTACTGCTGGTGAGTCACCCCCCGAGCTCCTACCTAGGCCGTACAGGCCCGGTCACTCGCCGATGGATGCCCCTGGCTGCCCCTGCGCCCGTGGTCCAACGCCTTTGCCTAGACGTCACGGAGGTTCTGTTCCATGCCCAACCCCCCCCCCCCCCTGCCACCACCACCACCGTGGCCTGGCGGGGAAGCGGGGTGGATGGACGGTGGACGGGTGAAGATGGCGGATGGCCTTGAGGATGCCGAGGCCGGCCGGACGTCGCCTCCCCTTGAAGACCGGAAGCCTGGGAGGAGCCCACAGAGGAAAGTGCTGAGTCAGCTAAGGAAGCGGAGACATCGTCGGAGATGACGTCAGAGCAGGAGCGACCGCCAAGAGCGGACTTCCGGCCTCTCCGGGGAGCACAGGAAGCCCTCCCAGCCTGGCCAGTCTAGGAGCAGGCTGGCGATCCATGGAGTGCCCTGCAGGACTCATGGAGTCCGAAAGACCACTAGAACACCAGGACCCTCATGGGAGGTTCCCTGCCAGGACCTTTTGGAGCTCCATCTACAGGCGCCGAGAACAGCCCTCAAGAAGCTACCAGCCCCGGAGGGTCATCCTGGCGACCAAGAGACCTGTGCCAGAATCCATGGACCCAGAGGCCAAAGCTGACTATCTCCTCTCTGAGCTAAGGACTCTTTATGACTTCCAGGTCCCCCCCAAAACTCCCTCCTTTTGACGGTTGAGTTAAGGTGGCATTAATTGACAACCTGCTTGCGATGGACGTAGCCATTGCTCTCTCCCTTTCCCTTTCCCTTTATCTGTAGATCTCCCCACCTTCCCTTTATTGTATTGTTCTGTTCTGTGCAATTCTGTGTTTTATTATTCACCAAACTTTGTAAACCGCTCCGAGCTTTCGGGGAGTGGCGATATAGAAGTTTGAAATAATAAATAAATAAATAAATAATAAAAACAGATACTGATAGTTGCCTGCTGGGGATACTTTAGCTGAAGATCCTTCATTGAGCTAAGAATTGGACTCAACAGCCCACGAATCCGCTTCCAACTCTTTGATTCTGTGATTCTATGACTTCTAGGAGTTGTAGTCCCATAACATTGGTAGGACTACGTGACTTCCATTCTTCCGGCCATATCAGATTTTGGCCTCCAACTCTATGGAGCTTTTCAGGTGGGGTGTGAATGGATTGTTGCCAGTTGTGGAAACGATTGCTTGGTGAAATTGTCCACATCAAAGCAGAAGAGGCAAAAAGGAAGAAATCAAAGGTTGAGCCATTATGTGATTAGTTGGCACAATGTCTAATGTGGTGCCCTTGACAACAACACCACCCTGGCTATGTTGGCTTACTCAGAGAAGAGGACAAAGGCAGATGGGGGACAGAAGCAAGCGCGCACCGCAGGGGAGCACAGCGGGCCGGCCGCTCAAGCCCCTTCATTCTTCCTCTAGCCAAGCATCCCAACTGATGCGTGGCAAGCTCTGAAGTTGCCGTCATGGCCAGCCCGTGATGTCTATCCAAAAAGCTCCAATGAACAGATAATGGCCTCTTTAGCTCAGCTTGACTCTTACTCATGCATACAAAGGAAACGGTAAATATCCACTTTGGTATGACGGAAGGGACCGGTGGCGCTGCAAGGAGGAAGGAAGCGGGCGGCTGTCGGTCGTCCCTTTGTTTCTTCGATTGGATGTGTCTTTCTTTTTCCAAGATCCCAATGGGAAGGTGCTTCTGAAAAACAACGTTTTGCAGGCCTTCTCAAGCTTTTACTGTTCTTCCAAGGGAACTGTTTACTACTAATGGGCTTTTTCCGATAACAGAGTTCTCATGCGCCGCTTATCAGTGGCTCCCACGTTTTTGTCAACAGCAGTGGAGAATTTTCCAGCGCATCACCTTCCTTGACGCTTCAACACATCCTCTGCCTTACAACAAACAGAAGGAAGGAAAGCGTGGGAGCAAAATGTAAAGCGATGGATGTGTTTCGGAAACCACAAGGAAGAACGGGATGAACGCCTGCCTTTATAGATTTAAAGGTGATCCTAATGCCCCATTCTTTTCAAAATAGGAATATATGTCTGTCTGGCCGTCAGCAATCTTCCCAGGCCCGGATTACCCATAAGGCCACCCTAGGGGCGCAAGCCAAGGGGGGTGCAATTCACACGGACACCCCCAAAACCGCAATGAAACTCTCTCGGGGGAGGGCAGGGGGAGAGCGCTGCAAGGGGGCGAGGGAGGAGGGAATGGTGCCCCCCCTCAACATCGCCCCGCCCCTTGTCAAGGAAGGGGGCCTCCGCCAAGAGGAGGAGGCAGAGGGAAGCCCCGCCCCCGGGGCTGATGCCGGCACTGGGGGCGGGGCTTCCTGCCACCTCCTCCTCCTCACGCCCTCCTTCCTTGACTCAAGAAAGGAGGGCGCACCACAAAGAGGAGGCGGAGGGAAGCCCCACCCCCGGGACCAATGTCGGCACCAGGGGCGGGGCTTCCCTTCCTTCCTTCCTCCTCCTCGTGCGCGCCCTCCTTTCTTGAGTCAAAAGGGTGGGGCGCCATGAAGAGGAGAGGCGGAGGAAGCCCCGCCAAAAAGGGAGGGCGTGCCGCGAGGAGGAGGTGGGGGTGCGGTAGAGGTTGGTTTGGGGTCATAATTCCAAAATGTGGCCTAGGGCGCCCAAAGGGGTTAATCCGGGCCTGAATCTTCCCACTCTAAGAGCCAATACAACACATGAGCAGAAAAGCTCAGAAAAATGTTGCGTTGTTTTGTCATTTCATAAAATTGAGAGTTACAATTAAACATTGTAATTCTGATAAAAAATGCATGCCAAGGGTATGACAAATGTTAGATCTATATTTTGGCACCACATTACTTTGTTAGGGATTCAATGGATAGGAAAATATTCCAAAAATATTGACCGAATCCTGACATACAAATGTGCTTCGAAAATGACGTGTTCTTCAGAGGCGTTCTTCCTAGGATTACCTAGGCCATTCAACACAACTTTATGGTTACCTTCCAGTGGAAGCTGATCATCTACATCCTCGAGTCGCTTCCAACCCTGACGGGAACAAAGAACCAAGTAAATGCTTCACAGTGAGCTGCCAAATGGTCAGGGATCCCATCTTGTGGGACGGGATTTAACAACCCTCTGGCCACTTGGATCAGATCAGCTGGATAGTTCCTTATGGAAGCAATGTCAGTCACAATGGACAATTTCTTTGCAGCCTCCATTGCCACAGAGTACATCCATATGACTTGGGCAAAGTCATACACTGAGTCTGCTGTGCCTGCGGTGAAGAGGCATTCAACATCTCCAGCCTACTTCTTAGGACTCCTTGTGAGTAGCCGGCAGCCCAGGCCTTCTCCAGCTGGGTGGGGCTCAGCAACTGCAAGACGGTGCCAGTAGAGGAGCAGCTCTCGAAAGTGCTCTGACCGAGCCTGCCAGATCTTGCCAAAGACACAATATTGACCTAGGAGTAGTTGCGTCTGATCCTCAACTGAGAAATACAGTTGATAGCCCAAGAAGTTAAAGAAGGATATGACATTGCCACCGGACGCTCGGATACCGACATTACCACCAGACATTCGACTCAAGGCAATGCCAGGACGGTTGCCGACGCCGGAGAGGGGTTCGTCAAAGGGGTGCTGGGGTCCTGTGACTGGTGACCGCGACAACAGCCAAAATTCTAAGAACTATGAAATTGAAGGCCCAGGCATCCCCGAGTTGGAGGAGCTCAGCCATGGCAGCGGCATATGGAAGCCTGAATGGGCCCGACCCAGTGCCATGCTCCGTGAGGCCAGATCAATCAACTATGGAATATCTATACAGAGAATACCAACGGCTGCTACTTTGCCTAAAAAAACTTTGGTGATTTACTAATGAAACTGAACATTTCCCAACCCCATGATCTGCAGTCTGACCCGAGTCTCCACCCCAGACCCTCTCCGGCAGTAATCCTCAAATCTGTGTTGGGATCAATCTTGGGACTTTCCAGTCGATAAATCCATCGAAGAGGAGCCGGGAGGCTCAGATGAGCAACTTACAGTTCCCTCGGACGATGTCGTCATGAGGGTGGCCGAGAAGGAGGACACTGAGCGAGAACGGGGTCTAGAGGCCAGGGATGACAGAGAGCCCGTGGTCGGCCCCAGTGGCAGATCCCTAGGAATCGTGTTATCCTCGTGTCACGTCCAACCCTGACGGGGGTGCTGGGGCGGTGGCTGGTGGTCCATGGCCAGTCAGGAGTGACGTTGATCGGCCCAGCTGCCCGGCGCCAGCAGGATGCCTCTGGAGAGACCAGACACCTTTGGACGTTACTGAGGTCCTAGCCTATGCTCAGAGACCCCGTCCCTGATGTCGTGGCTGCCTGGTGGCAGCGAGTCGGGAGCTCGGGGGGCTGAGCAACATGGCGGATGGCCTTGAGGATGCTGAGGGGAGGCAGACTTCTTCCTCCTCCTTGGACCCGGACCGGAAGAGACGAAGGCACAGGCGCCGGAGGAAGAAACCGAAGGAACACCCAACTTCTGGTCCATCAGTGGACTATCTGGGGAGAGCAAACTCCCAAGAGGCCAACGTTCCTAGGGAGCCGAGCCTCTCCTCACTGAACAGAGTCAACCCAGAGGGCTGCCAAGGACATCGGGCTGCCCCCATATGCTCCGGTATGAGCAATGGAGATAAGGACAGCCCTGGAGCCGATCCTGGCTGTACTTTGGGGAGGAGCGAACATAAGAAATGTAAAATCAGCACCTTCTGGGGGTTGGGCTTCGGGAGCTGGGCCAGATCAGGCTCCCATAGCCCCTCCATTAAAACTATTACGACTCAAAACACCCTGCGATCACTGAAACTAAGGAAAGAAATTCCCCTAGGTTTGACTGATTCCTCCCTTAGACCTTGCGGTTGGAAGACCTGTTAGAGTTAATTGGGAAGGGCATAGTCCGGCTACCGTGTATTATTACTACGTTTAATGGTAATTTATTGTTAGTTGAATTTGTACTTTAGCAGGTTAAAGTGTTGAGCTGCTGAACTTGCTGACCAAAAGGTCGGTAGATCGAATCCGGGGAGTGGGATGAGCTCCCGCTGTTAGCCCCAGCTTCTGCCAACCTAGCAGTTCAAAAACATACAAATGTGAGTAGACCAATAGGTCCCTCTTCTTGGAAGTGTCTATGGACAAAGCCAGCTCTTTGGCTTAGAAATTGAGATGGGCACCTGAGTCCCAGAGTCAGACACAACTAGACTTAATGTCAAGAGAAAACCTTTACCTTTGCCTTTTCTACCAAAATTAAACCTAAAAATATGGATGGTTGGCAATAATTCCCTTCTTCCCTGTTGATCGGAGGTGTCTTGAAATGCAATAAGTTGCTCCAAGACATTGTCAGCGCCGTTCTTCAATCACACAAAGTAAATTAAACAGGATAGGTCTGACAGGCGGTACAAAAGCAGACGTTGGTAGTGTCAGCAAGTATATTAGAGTACAAGCATTATCCTTGCATCGATGGCAAAGAAAAGACATGTGCGCAAGCTTGCGCTCGTCACTACCACCTCTCTTTAATCTTTCTTTCTTTCTCATGTTACCAAAATTATTATGCAGCCTTAATGGAACATGTTTACCATTCACGGAATTTTGGAAATGTCATTCGGCTCATATTTGCACGAATTCCCCGGGGTGGAAAAGTGTTTCTGCTATTTTACGGACAAGGGACTGAGGTTGAGGGTTGTAGGTCATTATAATATACGTCTTGTATCTGGGCACAAAAAAAGATGTAGTACAAAATGCAAGTATTTCCCTGGCATGCTTTCCTGTATCCTTCCCAGGTTTTTCTCTACATCAAGGAGGCAAAAAATGCATACTACGCCTCCTTGATAGCGTCTGCAAGCTCACGCCCGGCACAATTATTCAGGATAATTCGGTCCTTGACGATGGTCCCTACCATCCCAATCAATGATGATCAGGCCCTCACTGCCGAGGCTTTTCAGAGCTACTTTGTGGACAAGATTGCGACCCTCCGCCAGGACATTCCTGCTACAATTGATACAGTTAGCGAACTTGAGACTCCGTGGCCCTCCGCTGGGCCCACCTTCGACCAGTTCCAACCACTGGAAGCAGAAGCTGTTGATAGGATTGTCGCTGCAGCTCGGCCAACCACCTGCCCCCTCGATCCGTGCCCTTCCTGGCTGGTGAAAGAGAATTGAATGAGGGGAAATTGAGAATTCTCACTTCTTCAGGCTTCTCTAAAAGACGCCTATGAATATTTCTGATTTGCTTATTTATTTATATTTCATTTATAACCCACCCTTCTCTACCCCCGAAGGGTGACTCAGGGCGGCTAGCAAAAGGCAACAATTCGATGCCGTACACATAAGTACAAAACTACATCAAAATGCAACAACAGATTAAAATCTACTAACAGAAACACAGTCCTTGCAGTCAAATGGAAACGCAGTGTGTATTTAAGAGGATAAGTCGTGCCATTATGCAACTGAAAAAGAAAAAAGTGTCCATTTGAAGCCGGTCCCTCCCCATTCACACCCATTGCATTATGGCTGTCGGTGTTGCTGTCATTTTGTATTTCAAACATACTTATCCTTTTATTATCCTTTTATTAAGACATCCTTAATTAACTTTTTGTATTAAAAGAAAGACCCCGCAAAGAACAATCGTATTAGTTAAGCTGCATTGTGCGCTCACAATAGATATAATTGGAAGGAAAGATTACTTTTCCTATTTAAGCATCTCCCTTCTCTCAAATTAGACCCTATACAATTCAGCTTGGCAGTACAATGCTCTGCTTCACGGAGGGTGTTTCCATCTGCAGGTGTATTTCATTTCTCATATGTCACCAACCTAAAGCATTTTGGACTATGCTTGGGATTGATTAGGAACTTCCTGCTAGTCTTTCTGATGTTTTGATGTATACCTTTGTGTCAGAATTGTGGTTCTGGAAAGCAGCCCATTGTTTAAAGAAGAATGGGAACAAAGCAATAATTAAAACCACGTTGTTACAGTAGACCTTAGTTGAAAAAAGGAAACAAACACAGATCCCTATGAAGCTCATGGTCCTTTAAAGTAACTCTGTGGCCACCTTTAACTAAAACAGTGTTTTTCAACCTTTTTTGAGCCGTGGCACACTTTTTACATTTACAAAATCCTGGGGCACACCTCCAACCAAAATGACACAAAATGACACTCTAACACAGTAATACATACAGTTAATATGTTTTTAAATGTATTTATACACTCAGTGTGAAACCTGGGCCTGTTTCGATGAACACAACATAGATATCCTGGCAGGAATGGCAGAAAGACACACACCAAGGTCTTGCTCAATTTATAGTTAACACACAAACAAAGAGCATCCTGAACTCTTGCAACAGTGGAATTGAACCAAACTTGGCCTATTGAACTCTCATTACCAACAGAAAGTACTGAAAGGGTTTGCTTGGGAATTGACCTTGAGTTTGGAAGTTGCAGTTTACCTACACCCAGAGAGCACTGTGGACTCAAACAATGTTATGCTATGTTGTTGTTTGTTTTCTATCCAGAATCCCAATGTTGGAAGGAGGCTCACCACTTTAAGGTCCCTCAAACAGGCATGGGAAAACTGCGGCCCTCTGGTTGCTTTGGACTTCAACTCCACCATTCCTAGCAGCCTCAGGCCCTTTCCTGCTTAAGTGGCTGAGAGGGGGAGGAAAAGGGCCTGAGGCTGCTAGGAATGATGGGAGTTAGAGTCCAAATCACCTGGAAGGTCCAAGTTTGCCCATGCCAGCTTTCGATAGAGACCTCTGCCTCCCCCTTCCCCTTCGTGCCCTTTCTTCCCCCTCCTGCCCAACACTTACTTTTTCTTCTCCACTCAGGCTCCCTTCTTCCCAGCCTCGCTCTGCTCGATCCGAGGGGGCAGCATGAGCGTGTTCAGGAGGGGAGGGGTGAGGGAGGAAGACGTGACCCCTACGGGCGCTACTGCGCAGACTCGCCCCACGTCTTCCTCTCTTCCCCCCTCCCCTCCTGAACATGCTCATGGCAGCGTGAGCAAAGTGAAGCCAAGCGAGCAGAGCGAGGCTGGGAAGAAGGGAGCCCGAGTGGAGAAGAAAAAGTGTTCGGCAGGAGGGGGAAGAAAGGGTCTTGGAGGTTCCCATTTCCCACGGCACACCTGATGATCGCTCATGGCACACTAGTGTGCCGCGGCACACTGGTTGGGAAACACTGCTCTACTGTATTTCCCTAATGTTGATAATTTTTGGAAAAGACATTCATAACCTTTTGGAAAAGCATGTCCTTTAAGAGGCCATAACCTTTTGGAACACCAGGAAGCTCCACAGGCTTTTGGAAGATGAATTGGCATTCACACAACTTGGAATAATCACAACCGTTTTGTAAAGCACTGTAACTCTATGTATGACTGTGTTAGAGTGTCATTTTGTGTCATTTTGGTTGGTGGTGTGCCCCAGGTTTTGTAAATGTAAAAAATGTGCTGCGGCTCAAAAAAGGTTGGGAAACACTGATATAAGTTTTAAAAATAACGGGAACAAAGCAATAATTAAAACCACATTGTTACAGTAGACCTTAACTCTTCCCAGGAAGATCGTGCTTTACAAAACGGTTGTGATTATCCCAAGTGGTGTGAATGCCAATTCATCTTCCAAACGCCTGTGGAGCTTCCTGGTGTTCCAAAAGGTTACGGCCTCTAAACGGTCATGCTTTTCCAAAAGGTTATGAATGTATTTTCCAAAAATTATTAACATTAGGGAAATACAGTAGAGAATACGCCAAGAACCATGCCTTGAATCCTGTTGTTAGTCCCTAAGACCTATTGTATCCATGGGATTTCCTGTGCATTGACCTACCTACCTAGCACAATATAATTCATCCATGGAAAACAACATCCGTGATATGTGGGAAGCCACGATCTAGCTTCAGACAGCTACGGAGTTTGTGCTCTGCTGGAAAGACAAATGGATCCTCAAGATCCTATCTGACACATCGGGCCAGTGCTTGGATTGCTTTTGTTTTATACAGGAAGATAGAAATCTTGACACTTCAGGCTGATCTCAAGAATGGAGCCAATGCAAGCAGTGTGGCTGTGGTTAATGTTTAGCACTCGGAAGGCTCTGCGGAGGGAAGAATCCTTCTCGTTGAGATTATTCCAAATTCTTCCTTCTTGTTATCATTGTGTCTGTTATTTGCATTGACCGGATTGCACATGGGTTGCCCCAGCCCCACTTGGCATGCTATGTCAGCTGATGAGATGCATTGGAATGCCGTAGCCGCGGTTGCACAGTGCTTAAAGCTGTGAGCTGCAGGAGAGGCTGCTGGCCAGAGAGTCAACAGTTTGAAGCCGCGAGTCAGGGTGAGCTCCTGATTGTCAGTCCTAGCTTCTGCCAACCTAGCAGTTCAAAAGCATGCAATGTGAGTAGATCAATAGGTATTGCCTCAGTGAGAAAGTAAAAGGGGCGGAGACAGGCCCGGATTACCCGTAAGGCCAACCTAGGCCATGGCCTAGGGGCGCAAGCCGAGGGGGGCGCAGATCACGGGCAAAAAAAAAGTTGTCACAGCCCCTGAGGGCGAAACGTAAGGGGTGTGTGCTTCTGGGAGGAAACGGGGCCAGGCGGCCACAGGGAGCACTCCACCGGGGGGTGGAGTCTGAGGAAAGCGGGAGAGAGGGAGGGAAGGAGGGGGCGGGCACTCCCCCCCCCCAGTCTCTCTCTCTCGTTCTGGGGCTCCAGTTCCATCCTTCTGACGCGAAGACTGGCCTCCTTTTGGGGCGCCTGCCCATGGCTGCCATGTCGGTGGCGGGCACAAGTCCAGCAAGAGGGGCGGCCTGCACTTCCTAGAGAGGCAGCAGAAAGAGGCCTCTCTGGCGAGGCGCTTCCCGCTGAGCTCACTTCCGGAGGAGAGGGGAAAGGCAACGCTTTCACTCCACCGGGAGAGGGAGAGAGAGAGAGAGGAAAGGAGGGAGGGCAAGGTAAGAAGTGTGTGTGTGCGCATGTGAGCTGGGGCCTGAGCGAGTGGCCCCTTGGGTCCACTTCCCTCTCCATCCCTTGGTCGCTCGCTCGCTCTTTCCGGGGCCGAGGCCCTTCCCCCCCTCCTCCTGGTGGGTCTTCGGCCTCAGCAGGGCCTTTGCCCTGGCCTTGGCGAGGAAAGGGAGGGAGCGTTGGCCGCTTGCTCTCCCCTGGCATGGCGGTGGCGTGTGTCATCCCGTGCTCAGCAGTGTCCCTGGGCCGGGCTGGGGGGGGGGCGCAGGTGGCAACCAAGAGCCTCCTCATGTGACCAGGCCCAAGCCAGGGGGGAGGGGAGGGGGGCTGGCCTCCAGCAAGGTCTCCCTCCTCCCTCTCAAACAGGCGCTGGCGGAGGGGAGCGCACCCGGCTGCAGGCGCCTGCCCCAGAGGGAGGCCTCCTCCACTTGGGCGGGGGAGAGGGCCCGGCGGCGGCAGCAGCAGCATCAGCTCAGGCCCACCAGGGAGGGAGGAGAAGATAGGGTTTTATTTTTAGTGTGGGTCTGAGTGATGTGTGTGTGGGGGGGTGCGATGCAGTAGAGGTTGGCTTAAAAAGGGCGTAATTCCAAAGTGTGGCCTAGGGCGCAAAAAGGTGTTAATCCGGGCCTGGCCGGAGATGGAGAGAGGGGGAAGGCCTTATCTGTGTATTGTATGTATGTTATTCATGTAAAAAGGCATTGCGTGTTTGCCTTATGTGTACTGTAATCCGCTCTGAGTTCCTCTGGGGAGATAAAGCAGAATATAAATAAGTTGTATTATTATTAAAGTGTATTGTGTCAGAAAAAGTGTACAAGAACTGTCAGAACTGTCAGTCACTGTTGTTGTCAGGCCCAAATAGGCTTCATCGCTCCTTTTAGGGGGGGGGGGGGGATGCTTGATGGACAGACAGATTGTCCACATAGGAAGTAAGTGTATGATTTGCTGATCTGGATCTCAGCTTACGTCTTCCACCGTGAAATGTTTACCAATATCTACTGGTCATTTGAAGATTGTTAACCCTTTGCCTCATTTAATGATTGCACAACTGTGGCTTTGGATTTTTCTGCGTGTCAACTCGCCATTCAACAATGGAGTCAATGCCTTCCATTGAGAATGGCGCCAACGTAAAGGGCACTGGCCTCTGCTTCAGTTGGATTCAATTTGCACCTAATACGCCCGAGTCACTCTTGATTGCTGTGTGTTTTACAGGTATTCCACTTACAAAGACCCAGCAGACTGGTTGGAAATCAACCCGACAAACGGTACCATTCGCACGTCAGGGATACTTGATCGTGAATCCCCATTTGTCTCCAACAATGTGTACACAGCCTACTTTTTGGCAATCGACAGTGGTGAGTAATGGCTATTGTTTGAAAGCAGAACTTCTTGGGAGAAAATGGGATCGGCTAATTTGAATCCAGTTTATAGTCATTTCTTGCAGAATCATGGCTTTCATGGGGAGGATAAAATCTGTGGTTGTGGGAATTTGGGGTCATTGTTTATGCAGGTGTGTCATTGTCAAGTCAGCTGCGCTCTTAGCTTCATTTAACCAACTAGCAGAGGACCCGGCGGTGCCCGGGTTATTTGAGGAAGGCATTGTGTGCCAAGGTTGGTTCCTATTAGATGTTCATGTGGCTTGCAGTGGTCTCAGGAACTTAGTAAAGGTACTGCAAGTCCCATTGGCCATGGACCATCCCCCTCCAAACAGCACCAGGGTGTAGAGTGGGTCATGGGGGCTGTGTGTGTCACATTTGGTCTTGATCATTCTCTGGATGAGGGTTGCAGCGGTCTCTGAAAATGAGGGAAAGTACTGGAAGTCCCATCATCCGTGGCCCCTCGTTCTCCAAACTGCACCAGGATGTAGAGTGGGTCATGGGGGCTCTGTGTGCCAAGTGTGGTCTTGATCAGTCATTGGATGAGGGTGGCAGCGGTCTCAGAAAGTGAGTGAAGGTACTTCAACTCCCATCATCCGTGGACCGTCCCACTCAAAACTGCACCAGGATGTAGCGTGGGTCATGGGTACTCTGTGTGCCAAGTTTAGGCCTGGTCTCTGATTTGTAGGGGCTGCAATGTTCTGTGGGAAATGAATTGGGTGAAGGTACTGCAAGTCCCATTATCCATGGTCCATCCTCCCTCAAACTGCACCAGGATGTAGGGTGCATCTTGGGGGGGGGTCTGTGTGCCAGGTTTGGTCTTGTTCTGTCATTGTTGGGGGCCTGGTCAGGAAAATCAAGTTGAGGAAGCCTTGCTGTCAATTTTGGGCCTGGTCTGTGATTTATAGGGGCTACAGTGTTGTTTGGGAAGTGAATGATGTGAAGGTTCTGCAAATCCCATCATTCGTGGCCCATCCTTCCCTAAACCACACCAGGTTGTGAAGTGGGCCATTGGTCCCCTGTTTGCCAAGTTTGGTCCTGATCCGTCATTGCTGTGGGCCGCAGTGGCTGACTTGCCTGAGGCTTTTCCTTTTCCCTCTGAGTCACTTTAGAATATTGGAATGTGGTTGGCCAATTGGAGTCCTTTATGCAAATACCATTTCAGTTGCAACCAATCCCCTCTGTCTGGGGCCGTAGAATGTTGGAGTTCTGAGGCTGGTCAATCAGAGCCATTTATGTAAATAATCTCATAGTGGCAGCCAATCGAAACACTGGCACATATTCCTCCCACCACACCACTGCAAACACTGACTTTTATTACATACATACATACATACATACATACATACATAGATTACTGAAAGACACATCCACTTGGAAAGTTCCAATTTCTCCTTACTTCTAACGTTATATTAAAAGGACGCCATGATACAAAATCCTGGCTAGAAAGATTCCCACTGTTTTCTCTCTATATTGACAACAATAGCGAAGAAGACAGCGGGAACTGACCTCCTGACCCCGCCTAAAGCTCCTTCTGATGGAAGCTAAGCCCGAAGAGAAGTGTTTTTTGACCTTTCTGAATGAGAGGAAAATCTCACTGCACATGTTTGAAAGCACCAAAGTGATGGTATCGATGAGAACAGAATACCGTCTCACCGTCCTCTGAGGAACCCCAGGGGTCGGGATTGAAAACCCAAGGAGGTCGGACCCTACGAGCTGATTTTCTCTACTCTGTGCCGGTGATGGATACTAGGGGTGGATATCTCCGGTTTTAAATACTTTGAAATCGGTTTAATTTCGTATTTAAAATTAATTTCATAGTTTTTTGACCCACGCGGCCCAACCAGGAAGTGTAATTTCTATACCGAACCTGGGGGCCGCCATTTTTGTATTGGGCACGTAATTAACGTAATTAGTTCGTATGTCTTCTTTGCCCTTAGTAGACGCATGTTCTCATTGGCTAATGGAGACCAGGTGGTAGCATGAAACCACCTGCTTCCCTTTAGCCAATCAGCCCAAGGGGGGGGGGAGGGAATGGTTTGCACTCCCTTCTTTCCTCCTCCCCCCTCCCTGCTGACAGGCAACGCGCATTAATGCGCGGTGCTTCTCAGCCCCGGGGGGGGGGGGAGTGGTTCCCCACCTTCTCCCCTGGGTGGCAATAATGCACGTTATTGCCATCCAGGGGAGGAGGTGGGGGTGCGCCTCCCCTCCTCTTTCCCTGGATGGCGATAATGCGCGTTATTGCCATCCAATGAAGGAGGTGGGAGTGCTTATGCCTTAGCAGAAGCAGGAAAAGATAGCGCCGCTGCGGCAGCCAAAATGGGGGGCGCCTGAGGCAGTGCTTAGCTGCTAAGCGCCGCCTCGGGTGATCGCCATTGGCTGCGGCCGCCGCGCCAGTCCCTCCTGCTTCTTCTATCCCTTAGCAGAAGCAGGAAAAGGTAGCGCGGTGATGGCAGCCAATCAGGGGTGCCTGAGGCGGTGCTTAGCTGCTAAGCGCCACCCCAGGTAACTGCCATTGGCTGCCGCCGCCGCGCCAGTCCCTCCTGCTTCTGCTAAGGCATAGCAGAAGCAGGAAAAGGTAGCATGGCGGCAGCAGCCAAAATGGGGGCGCCCGAGGCGATGCTTGGCATCTAAGCAGGCACCCCCCATTGGCTGCCGTCCCCGTGGTTTACGCCCATAGGCCATGGCCTAGAGTGACCTTCTGGGTAATCCGGGCCTGGAGGCCAGGGCAGTGACAGTTGGACAGCAAAGATCTTCCATCTCCTTCTGAACCTAGGAGTGATAGAGCTGCGCCTGCCTCTTCCTCTCTCCCTCTAGGCCTTGGTAAGGGCTTAGAGCAGGGGTGCCCACACTTTTTCATCATGCGAGCTACTATATGAACAATCAAGTTGAAAAGATCACCTGTTGTGCACGTGAGCGTGTGCGCGCATGTGCGCACGCACGCTCCTACTGCAGCCTTCCGTCTGCGCGGGGCTTCTTTCTTGCCTGCCCACGAACTCGCTGCCATGCGCACCCAGGAAGGGGATCCTCCTTACCTGCGCACGCTCTCTCTCTTAATGTCTTAGTTGCCTTCCTCCTTCCTGCTGCGTGCTTTCGCGAAGCAGGAAGTCCCCATCCCGTCCTGCTTCTTGCGTGCACAGCAGGCCCCTCCCACGCACACAGCAGGAGGGTATTTATAGGCGCACCCGCCAGCGCTCCGGCCAGATATGGCTTCGGCGGCGGCTCGGAAGGCGCAGGGCTGGGAAGAGGGGCCGCCTGGCTGCTGCCTGGGCTGGGAAACTCAACCGAGAGAGGGACCCACGTGAGGCTGGAGCCTCCCCATGGCAGCCTCCCCCCCTCCCTCCTCCCTCGATGCTCCCTTACTTGGGCAGGAGAAGGAAGAGTGGAAGAGGTGCTTCCCCAAAGTGACAGATGCAGCGGGGGGGGGGGGGGCTTCCTTCCTTTCAAGGGTGTCACTCAGAAAGGATGCCCAAGTGGACGGCTGGCAGGAAGGAGGACCCCTCCCACTGGTGGCAGTACATGCCCACCAGTGGGAGGGAGAGAGAGAGAGAGAGAGAGAGAGAGAGAGAGAAGGTGGCTCTTCCTAGCCGGCTCTGAAGAGCCACCCTCTTTCTCTCCCCCCCCCCGTGCTCCCTTGCCGCCTTTCTCCTTTGAGGGCGAGGGAGGGCGAGGTGGAGAAAGGCGGCGAGGGCACAAGCAAGTGGAGTCTCCATCCCCGCAGCCCCTCCTCCGGGTTCAGCCCTAGAACAGGGGTGCTGGCAGGAGCGCGCCATCCGGATGGTGAGGCCCAAAGATCACCTGGAAGAGGGCCGAAGATCACCTAGGTGCTCCCGATCACCATAATGAGCACCCCTGGCTTAGAGGGAGGAGGATATGAATTAAGCCTGCCCAGCATGAACCAACCTCTATTTGTGTTTCCTATGGAGCGCTGGCCCATGCTGCCCAGCGCCCGCGCTGCTCTTTATGCCGAGCGTTGGTGACATAATACCGCGAGAAGGAATCCCTGCCATTATGACTTTTCATTCCTCGCAATAAAGGAAGGCTTACAGTCATTGTTCCTGGGAGGATGGATATAATATAATTGTGGGTGGAATTAATCCCCCCACCCACTTTGCGAAATATTTGAGCTGATATTAAGCCCTTGGCACCACCGCAGGCATAAGTAACTCATCTCCACGTAACCAGATTCATATTCCATTTAATGCCTAATGGCAATTAGAATTGAAACACAATTAAAACCCTTGTTAAAATACAATATTTTTAGCATATTATGTGGATTAACGTCCCTTCTGTTGCACATAATCTAAATTAACAGGGAGTATGAACACCCACCCGTTGCAAGTTACTTTTGTCATAGAGATGGGTGGAGGAGGCGCGATGCTCGGCCCTCCTGCGCAGCTGAAAGGCGATAAATAAATAAGGGCTTTGTATGTCGTGCCTCAAAAGCTAAGATGCTTACGCTTCTGGGAGATGCAGCTGGTTTAGCTACAGCGAGGAATCGTACAATGCTCTTTCTAAGAGGGTAATTTTACAGGGGTTTTTTTTTGTCAGTTCAGGGAAGCGTTTGTGTGGATTTGACAAGAATACGGCTTTAAAATGCAAAGCAGGCGAGGGGAGATGCCCCTTCGCCGGGCTGATTTGCTTGGATATTCACAAATACAATTCTCTCCCTGAACCACCAAACTTATTCTTCGTCCTGCATTTGTTAGTCTTGGATAATGCATCTTTTGTGTGGGATCTGTACACAAAATGGTAATGTGGTAATGTGATTAGAACGGCCGGTTTATGGCTGCGCACAGCAATGCATATGATGCTTGGCATGCTGAGGGAATGAGTTTGTGGGTTCTCGGAGCAATAACTACAGCACAATAAGGGATTTTTGGCCCTTCTGATCTTGCAAGCTATTGTTGGTGTTAGCTACCATCTGCCAGGCCCGGATTACCCATAAGGCCACCCTAGGCCATGGCCTAGGGGCGCAAGCCAAGAGGGGCGCAGTTCACACGGACCAAACAAAAATAATGTTGAAACAAAACCACAATGTACGGCATGGAGATGACTCTCTCTTTCTCTCGGGGGAGGGCGGGGGGAGAGCGCTGCGAGGGGGCGGGGGAGGAGGGAAAGGAGCCCCCCTCACCATTGCCCCTGCCCTCTTGTCAAGGAAGGAGGGTGGGAGGAGGAGGAGGCGGAGGGAAGCCCCTGGGGCCGCTGTCGGGCATGCGCGGCACCCAGGAACATGGCGGAGGAGGCAGAGGCACTCGTGCCCTCCTGCTGCGCATGCCCGGCAGCGGCCCCGGGGGCAGGGCTTCCCTCCTCCTCGTGCCCTCCTTTTCTGAGTCAAGGAAGGAGAGCGCGCCGCGGGGGCCCGGGGGCTTCTCTTCCTTCTTCCTCCTCCTCGCGCCCTCCTTCCTTGAGTCATTTCCATTGCTGCCTTGAGGCCGTTACTGGGTGGCTGCGAGCCAGTAGGTTGAGGGTGAATCCGGCTAAGATCCTGTGGCTTGGTCGCCCAGGCGGTGGGGATGTTCAGCTTCCGACCCTGGATGGCGTGGCATTACGTCCGTCGTCATCCGTTAAGAGGCTCGGGGTAACCCTGGACCCTCTGCTGTCGATGGAGGCCCGTGCCCCTCCCGCTAATTCGATCTTGCATGGAGGGGTTACGTGGCTCTCTGTTGAAAATAGTCAACTGCTCCCTTGAGCAAGGAGCTTTTCCAGAGGAGTTGAAAGAGGGTTAGAGGCGGGGTCTAACCCTGAAGAAGCCAGGGTTAGACCCCGCGGCTCCCTCCAATTACCGCCCAGTGTCCAATTTGCCGTACCTGGGCAAGGTAATTGAGAGGGCAGCAATGGACCAGCTGCAGACATTCCTGGATGATGCAACCTGGCTTGACCCCTTCCAGTCCTGCTTCCTTTCTGGACACTGGACGGAAGTAGGTCTCCATCACAGACCTACTCCGTTGCCAGTTGGACTGAGGCAGATAGGCGCTGCTCGTGTTATTGGACCTCACGGCAGCATTTGATACTGTCTATTACCAACTGTCCTCCTTCCTCCAAAACTGCCTCCAGCGAGTGAAGTGGGGAGGGGTGGTCTCCGCGGGCGCCCCTTACATTGTGGGGTCCCCAGGGGGCCATCCTCGCCCCGCTGTTATTTAACATCTACATGCGACCACTCGTCGAACTGGTGAGGAGTTTCGGGCTGGAGTGTCATCAGTACGCTGATGACACCCAGCTCATTCTGAGGATGGATGCTGGGGCGGAATCTGTACCCGATAATTTCCAACTTTGCCTAGAAGAGGTAACTAGATGGCTGAGAGCCAGTCAGTTGAAGGTGAACCCGGCGAAGACAGAGATCTTGTGGCTGGGCCGCCGGGGGGGGGGGGGGGGAGATCCAGCTGCCGACATTCGACGGCGTGGCACTATGCCCGCAGTCTTTAGCTAAGAGCCTAAGTGTCTGGCTGGACTCCCAGCTGTCTATGGAGGCACAAATTGCTTGTGCCTGCAAGACAGCTTTCTACCACCTGCGGCAAGCAAAATGTCTGGCTCCCTATCTCTCCCGTTGCAACCTGGCCACGGTCATCTCGAGGCTTGATTACTGTAACGCGCTGTACATTGGCCTACCTTTGTCGGCGATCCGGAAACTCAAACTGGTGCAGAACGCGGCAGCCCGCCTGCTGCTGGGAGCCACCAGAACATCCCATATAACACCTCTCCTGCGCGAACTGCACTGGTCTCCTTCAAAGTGTTAGTCTTGACTTTCAAGGCCTTACATGGTTTGGGGCCAGTGTACTTGAGGGAGCGACTTACCCCATACGTGCCCAGAAGATCACTGCGCTCAGAGGGTCTTAACATGCTCGAGGTCCCAGGACTGAAAACTTATAGGCTCTCCAGCACATGGCAGAGAGCGTTCTCGGTGGCTGCCCCGGTTCTGTGGAACTCGTTGCCGGCTGAGACGCAGGCCCTGAGGGACCTGATGGCCTTCCGCAGGTCGTGCAAGACCTGGCTTTTCAGGCAGGCGTTTGGCCTGACCAGTGCTTGAACTGCCAATACTCGCCTAGCCGTGCTGCCACTGTTTTACTTGAATCAGCTTTGTTCTGATTAGTATGTTTTATGCGATTTTAGATGTCTGTGAATGATTGTTATGGTATTTTAGGGTGTTTTTTAGGATGTTTTATCTCGATGTGTTTTATATGTTTGGAAACGGCCCTGAGCCTCGGGAAGGGCGGTTTAGCAAATTGAAATAATAAATAAATAAATAAATAAATGTCTCCACCGTCAGCAGAGTGCCGTTTTTCCACCTTCGCCAGGCAAGGAAGCTGGCCCCCTACTTGTCCTATCACAACCTGGCCACAGTAGTCCAAGCCACGGTCATCTCGAGGCTAGACTACTGTAACGCTCTGTACATTGGCCTTCCTCTGTCGGTGATCCGGAAACTCAAGCTGGCGCAGAACGCTGCAGCCCAACTCTTTGCGG
Organism: Anolis apletophallus; assembly: GCA_030556195.1. Taxonomy (NCBI): domain Eukaryota; kingdom Metazoa; phylum Chordata; class Lepidosauria; order Squamata; family Anolidae; genus Anolis; species Anolis apletophallus. The sequence continues at coordinate 882,829 of JARBWK010000014.1, forward strand.
GGGCCTCGGTGAGCTGTCACATCACGCCCTTTCTGCGTGAACTGCACTGGCTGCCCGTAGAATGCCGGACCACCTTTAAAGTGTTAGTCTTGACTCTTAAGGCCTTACATGGTCTGGGGCCAGTGGACCTGCGGGACCGCCTCATCCCGTATCATCCCACCAGATCTCTGCGTTCTGAAGAACAGAACCTCCTGGTCCAAAGACATTTCACCTGACTGCGACCCATCGCCGGGCTTTTTCGATCGTGGCTCCAACACTCTGGAACTCATTGCCCGCCGACGTTCATGCCATTCAGAACATCCTCCCATTTAGGAAAGCCTGCAAGACTCTGCGGTTTCAGCAGGCTTTTGGGGTTGGATGCAATGCAGTCTCCCTCTGCATACCGCCATCTTGTATTGCCTTCTGTTGTCGCAGTGCTTAATGTGCGACCTAGTGTGCCTTTTCATCTGTGGTTTTATTGTCGTTTTAACTTTTGCTGTATTGGCTGTTTTTATGAACATGTTGTGAGTCGCCCCGAGCCATTGGGAAGGGCGGCAGGGAAATACGAATAAATAAATAAATAAATAAATAAATGTGCTTTCTTTCTGCAGCCTCCAGCTCGGATATTTGTCAGAAAAACAGATTATTCATAATTGTTGTTCACCATAGTCTATGGGTGCATGGGAATGACGTTTGAAACTGGGATGGAAAATCAGAAAGATTTGAATGGGTTTCCCCTTCTGCTCCTCTGAATTAACTTAGATAATTGTGTGGAAGGGCTATGCTTCTTGGCAGCCAGCTCTTCGTGAATGATCAGCTTTTGCTCCATTAGCTTTTAATCAATCGCAAATATTTAATTGGTGTGACCAAAAAGACCAAAAAGACTCAAGGCTTTTCTTTCCTCCGTAGAACATGCTCCTCTCAGTGGCATGTCAGTGTTGCCATCATTTGTCATCACGAATGAGCCGGAAGGACCACAAATCTTGACAGTTTTACTTACTTGGATGCAAAGTAGTCATATAAAGTCTGCGGAGGATGAACTTCCAGCTATTACAGTTCAGGCTACAACTTGTGCCGTACTGAATGTTAATGGCAGTGGAGTTAACCTGCAGTTCAGTGAAACCAGCCACAAACTGATGTCTTCTTGTAAAGGGCCCGGCGAGCCTTAGATGTGCTAGGATGGCAGACTCCAACATCCACACAAGTCAACTCGCTCCACTGGCATTGAACCATCTGAATCTTTTCTGAATAACATTGTTGATTACCGTCCGGTGAGCCTCACGTCAATACCAGGCAAGATTCTGGAAAAGATTGTTAAGGAAATGGTCTGCAAACACTTAGAAAGGATTGCAGTCATTGCTAATAGTCAACATGGATTTATCAAAAACAAGTCATGCCAGGTTCATCTGATCTTTTTTTTCGATAGAGCTACAAGATGGGTAGATGCGGGGAATGCCGTGGATGGAGCATATCTGGACTTCAGGAAGACCTTCGACAAGGCCCCCCTTGACCTTCTGGCAAGGAAACTAGTCCAATGTGGGCTAGGCACTAGGCATGAGAAAAAAGTTATGAAAATTAAAAGAAATCGGAAGGGATTCGTATGTATGGGACTTTCAAGTTTATACGCATCGCAGGGCCAATCCCGGAAGTGGACTTTCTTTTCCGCACTCTCTGGGCCCAAATTTTTGTTAGATTAGTAAATATTTCGGATGCCCACCCAACAGGAAAATTTCCCCCTCCAAAATAGCTTTGCAGACATAACTTGTTACGCAGCGGTGTGGTCCACCTAACGCTCATGTCCAGAAGCTCAAGAAATACGCCAGACCAGCAGAGGTAAAATTGAAGAAAACAAATCTTTACTCTTGACCTTTTACTCTATCACCACCCCACACCACACAGAAAATAACACAAGCAGTTATAGGCCCTTGGGTGTGGCACTAGGTTGCTGATTGCCTGTTAACCCAGGTGCACAGCATTATCACATACATAGCATACATAGCATTTTCATTCACACATAATCTTGGTCCTGCAAGGACTTATCGTAACATAACTCACAGTCAAATCGGGGCCTTTCCATGCTTGGAGCCTAATTAGAGTGAAAGGCCTCCTCCAGGAAGTGAAAAAGGAGCCGGAAACGATAGAGAGATCCAGATCGGGACTCCTAGAGGGGCTGGAGGACTGACTTAAAAAGCGATTTAAACCCCCAGGAAGGGGGTTTCGATAGAAGGACAGAGTAGAAGTACATAAGAACTGCTGAGAGAAGGGCAGCAGGAGTGAAAAGAGCACGGAGAGGAGAAGGAAGAGTTCAGAATCAAGAAAAGCCATAGAGTTCAAACGGAGATTCCTAGAGTGCTATGGTAAAACTGAATGGGGAAAAGCTGGAGTGAGGAGAACTCTACAGATTAGCAAGGCCTGCACCAGAGGTGGGCAACTATTTTATTTAATAATATTAATAATAATATATTAATGCATTATATGTCCCTGCAAAGAAACCCTGTCCTTTAATAATATTAATAATAATATTAATAATAATATATTAATGCATTATATCTCCCTGCAAGGAAACCAAGGGAAATGTTGCCCCTTGATTTGCCTGTGCTTAAAACCGTGTCAGTCCTGTTTCCCTGCTTTGCCTACTTTAGAACTACTAACGAATTTCGTTAGTAATTATGTTACATTTTAGAAATTTTTGGAAATTTTTTTGTAAGTGTTTCTATTACTAATCAAAAAAATCCCCCCCCCCATGAGATTTTCGATTCTCTATTTTTGGGTTCTAAACCATCCCTACTAGGCACAACTACGGTGAAGTGGATCTCAAATTGGTTAAGCGGACGAACCCAGAGGGTGGTTCTCCCCAATGTTTCCTCTTCATCCTGGAAAGAAGTGATGAGCGGAGGGCCATCTGCAGGGCTTCATCCTGGGCCCGGTCCTTTTCCACATCTTTATTAATGACTTATATCAGTGTTTCCCAACCAGTGTGCCATGGCACACTAGTGTGCCATGAGCAATCATCAGGTGTGCCGTGGGAAATTGGGACCTCCAATACCCTTTCTTCCCCCCTCCTTTTTCTTCTCCACTCAAGCTCCCTTCTTCCCTTCTTCCCAGCCTCGCTCTGCTCGCTTTGCCTCGCTTTGCTCACGCTGCCGCTTCTGCGGGAGGGGGCAGGGAGGAAGACGTGACCCATGCGGGCGCTACTGCGCAGACTCTCCCCACGTCTTCCTCCCTCCCCTCCACAGTGCTCCCTGGATATAGGTGAACTACAACTCCAAAACCCAAGGTCAATGCCCACCAAACTCTTATAGTATTTTCTCTTGGTTATGGGAGTTCTGCGTGGGAAGTTTGACTCCATTCCATCATTGGTGGAGTTCAGAGTGCTCTTTTATTGCGGGTGAACTATAACTCCCAGCTGTTGAGCAAGACCTTCGTGTGTGTCTTTCTGCCATTCCTGCCAGGATATCTATGTTGTGTTCATCGAAACAGGCCCAGGTTTCACACTGAGTGTGTAAATACATTTAAAAACATACTAACTATATGTATGACTGTGTGAGAGTGTCATTTTGTGTCATTTTGGTTGGTGGTGTGTCCCAGGATTTGGTAAATGTAAAAAATGTGCCGGGGCTCAAAAAAGGTTGAAAAACACTGGCCTAGAGGACCTAGGAAAATCCTATTTTTCCCATTCATGGCCATGAAAACCAGCATCCTCTGCTGGGATCTACTTCCACGCGATGCCTCTAAAGTTCCCACCATGATTAACCACTGAACATTTGGGCTAGCCTTTTGTCACCTGTATGGATTGGCTTTGTGTGCCTGCCTTTGGCCTTCTCCACCCTTGAGACTTTTGCTAGATATACTTCAGCTTCTGAAAAATTGATGGAACACAATGTTTAATTTTATAGGTAATAAAATGTGACCTTTTTCTCCAGACAGAACCTCAACCTCCCTTTTCTACGAGCACACCCCTTCTGAATGAATATCCTAATTTGCTTTGTACACTCTGGTTTCGATAAAGGTCAAGGTATTACCTGTGTAGAGAGAGCCCTTTCGTTCGTCTTATTTGTATAGGTCTCACAGAGACACAGAGGCTTAAAGCTAGTGGCTCCCCCTGGGCTGGGGCGCACAGAAGTGTCAACTCACCCTGGGTTCATTGAGGGCACTCTGGTGAGGGCAAGTGGACTGTGCCGGGACCAATCGAAGGTACAAACTAAATGTCTTATCTGGAAATAACCAAGAGAAAATACTATCAGAGTTTGGTAGGCATTGACCTTGGGTTTTGGAGTTGTAGTTCACCTATATCCAGAGAGCACTGTGGACTCAAACAATGTTGGATCAGGACCAAACTTGGCATGAATACTCAATATGCCCAAATATGAACCCAGATGGAGTTCAGGGGAAATAGACCTTGACATTTGGGAGTTACAGTTTCTGGATTTATAGTTAACACACAATCAAAGAGCATCCTGAACTCTTGCAAAAATGGAATTGAACCAAACTTGGTATATTGAACTCTCAATTTCCCAGGGCACACCTGATGATTGCTCATGGCACACTAGTGTGCCACGGCACACAGGTTGGGAAACACTGCACTAAGTAGACGAAAGCAAGTACATTGGAAGCCAAGTTTAATGTGTAAACATTAAGTCCCCAAAGCCTCCTTCTTTGTGTCCTTCTTTGACATCAGGCCAATTAATAAATAATAATAATAATAATAATACTTTAATATTTGTGAGTCGCCCTCCACCGGCGGTGCTCCGGGCGACTTACAACAGTTAAACCCTAGGGTGAACAATGTACAACAGTTTAAAAACATGGAATATGAACAGGAGGGGTGGCTCAGGTAGTCCAGGGTACCGAGCCAGTCCCGAACGCTAGGCGGAAGAGCCAGGTCTTCAAGGCTGGCCGGAATCCAGATAGAGTCGGAGAGGCTCTGAGGGTGGGCGGCAGTGAGTTCCAAGTCGAAGGGGCCGCGACGGAGAAGGCTCTCCGCACGAGTTTCCGCCAGTCTAGCCTCCCGCACTCCAGGGGTAGTCAGGCGGTCACCGTTGATGGAGCGTGCTGGCCTCTCGCTGCATTGGAGCCGTCAGCCGGTCACTCAGATAGGAAGGCCCAATGTTGTGCCGGGCTTTAAAGGTGAGCACCAGGAGTTTGTAAAGGGCTCTGAACTCTAGGGGCAGCCAGTGAAGTTCTTTAAGAGTGGGGAAATGTGATCCCTCACTGATGACCCAGTAATGAGTCTGGCTGCGGCGTTATGGATACGTTTTCAGCCTCTTAGTTGTTGTCTGGGGGAGGCCCATATAGGGCGTTGCAGTAGTGAGGCGTGAGACGACAGTGGCATGGACCACTGTTCTCAAGGCCTCTGGTGGAAGGTAGGGAGCCAGCCGACGGGCCCTCACGGAGATGGAAAAAGGCGCCTTAGCTGCAGCCTGGATCTGGGCCTCCATCGTGAGATTTTCGTCTAGGATCACTCCCAGGCTTTTCACCGCCGGGGGCTGGAGCCAGGACTCGCCCTCGAAGAGTGGAAGTGGTGGGCGAGGGGATCGGGACGACCCGGCCAGAGGATCTCCGTTTAGCCGGGTTGATCTTGAGTCTATATGCCCTGAGCCAGCTCGTCACCGCCCTCAATCCTAGGCTGAAACTGTCCGGTACTGATGATGACCCTGGGTCAAGCTTCAAGAGCAGCTGCGTGTCGTCTGCGTATTGGTAGCAGGAGAACCCATGGCTCCTAGCAATATTAGCCAGGGGCTGGATGTAGATATTAAAGAGGGTGGGAGATAGAATGGCACCCTGAGGGACTCCACACTCCAATTCGTTTTTCAAAGAGACTTGACCCTGCCACTCGACCCGCTGCGAGCGGCCTCGCAGGAACGATTCCAGCCAGGCCAGAGCTCTGTCTTGGATCCCGGAGGCCGCCAGGCGATGGAGAAGCAGGTCGTGGTGGTACGGTATCAAAGGCCGCCGTAAGGTCCAAGAGGACTAGGATTGCCGAGCCTCCCCGATCCAGTTGTCGACGGATGTCATCAGTGATTGCCACGAGAACGGACTCCACTCCGTGGCCCGCGCGGAAGCCCGACTGGCTTTTGCTTAAAAGCAAAAGCCAGCTGGTAAAATAAATACAACAGAAAGCTGCGAAACACTTCAGTGGCAAGTTCCCTCTCCGTAGGCCTTAGCCCGTGTGAATAAATACATCGTGGTGCTTGGAACCAAACCACCACAGACTGACTCCACCTAAAACACAGTCTTCAGGCAATTAGGAAACCAGGCAATTAGTGGCCATGGCAACCCCATTAAAGTTGCTTTGGCACTCTTTATTTTAATGGCTCTATTAATTGAAGAGGGAAAATAAATTGAATACTCATCTTTTAGGTGCCATTTTAAGTTTGGGCAATATATAAACTGCAGGGAAAATATTGTTTAAATTATTCTCGGTAAGCTGCAGATTTGGAAAAGGAATCATTGCGGCAAACTGTACGTGAGATAGATGGCACATGTCAGCCGCCGGTTGATAAGAGCTGTGCCTTCTGACGCATAATTACTCAAACCCAGGAATGGCGCGCATTATTGAAAGATGTGACTGATAGTCATTTGAAAGTATAGTTCGTTTTTATAAATCATAGAGTCAAATATCTGTTGGCAGGAAAAGGAAGCGAGGGGAAAGAAATAGGAGCCCAGGTTTGCTTTAGGGGTCGGTTTCTTTCCCCACCAAAAAAGCCAGAGAAATGCCTTTGAATGGGGGCCTTTGGTATCAGGGGAAGGTGAGGTACCTTCTGGATTGATTTTAAGTCAAGGGCGGAGATATAAGCCGAGTGGCACGAGGCAAATTCAACTGGCAAGGCTGATGAATCAAGTAGATGGCAAGGCTAAGGACTGATAAATGCAGTGTTTCCCAACCAGTGTGCCGTGGCACACTAGTGTGCCGTGAGAGATCATCAGGTGTGCCGTGGGAAATTAGATTATAATCTATCTGATGTCATGTATAAAGTTTGCTACTCTGTCTCCGGAACCTCAGCGCGCAGGTCCCTGTTTCCGGGAGGGCCGCTCCGGCGGGGAGCACTTCCGGTCCAGCCCAGCCCTGTTGGCGATATGCAAGGTGTGAGTCAGAGAGCAGCGGAGCCTGAGCGCTAAAGGCAGGCAGGCAGGCAGGCAGGCAGGCAGGCAGGCAGGCAGGCAGGCAGGCAAGCAGCCAGAGGGGCAGGCAGGCAGGCAAAGAGTCAACCAGCTAACGGGGGAAAGGAGGGAAGGGAGCTTGTGGGAGAAATATGGGTCCCCCAAAGGCCATCCAGCCTGACCCCCTTCAGCCAAGCAGGAAGGCACCACCCAAGCCCTCCCGACAGATGGGCATGCAGACTCTGGCTATACATTAAGGTAGGCAGCATCTTTATTAAGGGCTTGGAAGAAGTTTAGACTAGATATGGTCAAACCTGGGTCTTCCTCCAGGTGTTTTGGACTTCAACTCCAACACTGTGTCCTGTTCTGGGCACCACAATTTAAACTTAAGATATTATAACTGTATATTTACATTACATGTAATATATTATAATTGTATATTTGCATTACATATTGTATATTTGCATTACATATTTACATTACATGTAATATTGCGAATAATATTGCGATATAATTGTTATAATACAATGTGGTATGTAATTGTTGTACTGTGACAATGACATAGTATGTTGTATTTGATATTATAGTATAATATAGTATGATATAATATAGTATAATATATATGGTGTATACATATATTGATAATGTTGCAATGTAATGCAATATAATAATAATAATATACTATATAACTATATACAGGTCCTTCTCAAAAAAAATAGCATATAATTTTTTTACATTTACCAAATCCTGGGGCACACCACCCACCAAAATGACACAAAATGACACTCTAACACAGTCATACATATAGTTAATATGTTTTTTAAATGTATTTATACACTCAGTGTGAAACCTGGGCCTGTTTCGATGAACACAAAATACAGGTCCTTCTCAAAAATTAGCATATAGTGCTAAAGTTCATTATTTTCCATAATGTAATGATACAAATTAAACTTTTCATATGTTGTACACCAACTGAAATATTTCAGGTCTTTTTTTGTTTTGTACTGATGATTTTGGCATACAGCTCCTGAAAACCCAAAAATACTGTCTCAAAAAAATTAGCATATTTGGTCGGATGGAATATGCTAATTTTTTTGAGACATGTATGCCAAAATCATCAGTAATAAAAACAAAAAAAAAAGACCTGAAATATTTCAGTTGGTGTGCAATGAATCTAAAATATATGAAAATTTAATTTTATCATTACATTATGGAAAATAATGAACTTTAGCACTATATGCTAATTTTTTGAGAACATAAGAACATAAGAACATAAGAAGAGCCATGCTGAATCGGGCCTCAGCCCATCTAGTCCAGCATTCTGTGTCACACAGTGGCCCACTAGTTGTACACGGGGATCTCGAGCAGAAAGGAGGGCAAAACCTCACCTGCTCCGACCCCCACAACCAGTACCCGGGAAATCCTGCCTGCCTCCATCAACACAGAGGTGGCACTTGGATGTCCGTTTCAGTAACTACCGATACACTTGGTCTCCATGAATCTGTCTAATCCTGCCTTGAAGCTGTCCAGGCTGACCGCTGTCACAACCTCCTCTGGAAGTGAGTTCCATAACCCAATGACCCTCTGGGTGAAGAAATATTTCCCTTTATTAGTCCTAACTTTCCTACCTTGGAGCTTCAGGAGTGCCCCCTAGTCCTAGTGTTGTGTGACAGAGAAAATATTTTTCTTTATTCACCTTTTCTATCCCATGCATGATTTTATACACTTGAACAAGTCACCTCTTAGACGCCGTCTTTCAAGGCTGAAAAGACCAAGGCGTTGCAAGCTGGTTTCATAAGGGAGCCGCTCCATCCCTTGGATCATTCTTGTTGCCCTTTTCTGTACCTTTTCCAGTTCCGTTATATCCTTCTTGAGGTGCGGTGACCAGAATTGTACACAGTACTCCAGATGTGGCCTCACCATAGATTTGTAGAGAGGCAATACAACATTTGACGACCTGTTTTCGATTCCCTTCCTGATCATGCCAAGCATAGAATTTGCTTTTTTCACTGCTGCTGCGCACTGGATTGACATCTTCATTGAGCTGTCCACCAAAACCCCAAGATCCCTTTCCTGGTTTGTCTCGGAAAGCTTTGACCCCATCAATTGGTAGGTGTAGTTGGGGTTCTTGCCCCGATGTGCATGACTTTACACTTGTTTAGGTTAAAATGCATTTGCCACTTTGTTGCCCATTCACTCCAATTCGAGAGATCTTTCTGGAGCTCTTTACAATCAGTTTCATTTTTAACTACCCTGAACACCTAGTGTCGTCCGCAAACTTTGCTACCTCAGAATTCACTCCTACATCCAGATCATTAATGAATAAATTAAAAGTAACGGACCCAAAACTGAACCTTGGGGTACGCCACTTCTCACCTCTTTCCACCCAGAGAAGTGTCCGTTTATTACCACCCTTTGTTTCCTACAGTTTAGCCAGGTTCCGATCCAGGACAAGACCTGTCCCCTGATTCCATGGCTGAAGAGCTTATTTAGAGCCTTTGGTGAGGGACTTTGTCAAAAGCCTTTGAAAGTCAAGGTAAACAATATCGACTGGGTCCCTTTATCTATGTGTTTATTTACACCCTCAAAGAATTCTAACAAGTTAGTAAGACATGATTTGCCTTTGCAGAAACCATGTTGATTTTCCTTCAGCAATGCCTGTTCTTCTATGTGCTTAGTAATTTTTCTTTAATAATGGTTTCCATCACTTTGCCTGGAACTGAGGTTAGACTAACTGGTCTATAATTTCCTGGATCACTTCGATCCTTTCTTGAAGATCGGAGTTACATTTGCCTCCCTCCAGTCCTCGGGTACAGTGCCTGATCTTAGAGAAAGGTTATATATTTTGGCCAGAATTTCAGCAATTTCACTTGAGTTCCTTAAGAACTCTGGGGTGGATGCCATCTGGCCCTGGTGATTTGTTGACATTTAGTTAGAGGGCCTGTATTTTGTGTTCATTGAAACAGGCCCAGGTTTCACACTAAGTGAGAGTATAAATACATTTAAAAACATATTAACTATATGTATGACTGTGTTAAGAGTGTCATTTTGGTTGGTGGTGTGCCCCAGGATTTGTAAATGTAAAAAAAATGTGCCGCTGCTCAAAAAGGTTGAAAATAACTGGATTAGTTTATGAATCTCTGTGTCTTTCTGGCTCATCGTCACATGATACAGCTTTAATTCCCCCCCCGTGAGCCTGCTCAGCTGTTATCATCCGCGGAAGAAACTCTCCCACATGTTCTACCAATCTCTAACGTTTTCATCTTGCTTGACAGTCCTTTGGAAGGAAAGTTAATAATAGAGACAGCAAACTAGAATAACACTAAGTAGAACATGTCCAGAGGAGAGTGACCAAACATGGTGAAAGGTCTGGAAACCAAACCCTGTGGGGAATAGATTTAAAACATGAGATTGTCATATTCACTCTGTTCCTGGACGACAGACTTCTTGTCAGGACATTCCCGGTGGGTTAGATTCGGTCATCATACCTCTCCAGCTAATCTCCCTCCCAACACTGGGGCGCCACAAAGATGTGTGTTGAGTCCTCTGCTTTTC